>VZDJ01004378.1:1068480-1104472 GCA_008694505.1 Cyanoderma ruficeps
TTAAAAAAAAAAAAAAAGAAAAAAAAAAAGAACAGAACAGCAGAAGGCAGAGGAAAAACACAAGGATGCTGAGGGCTGCCTCTCTTTTGTATTCATATAAATGAAAGCAATATAATACAAAGTTAGATTAAAACACTATCAGAAACCCCTTTAACCTTGCAAAGTTGAAAATTACTATATGACATATACAACTGGAGAATAAAGTCCTTCATCTCCATTGGGTTTAATTTTCTCTTTTCTGACCAAGTAAAAAGGACAAATATAATTAATGACTGTCACTAACACATGGACTTGTATATATGCTCAAAACCTGACTGTTTCTAAAATGAACAATTAGTAACTCCTAAATGTTTCTCTGAGAAAAATAGCTGGACTTTAATGTTATTTAGTAGCAGCTAGTTGGTTTTACCAATTTATGTCAAGGAAATAGAGTGCTGTTAAGATATGGGGATCTGTCTGAAAGCTCACTAGAGCATTGCTGTTGTGAAATGATTCAATGGCGTGGTTAACACTTCTGAGATGTGACATAGTGTAATATTTAAAGGGCTATAAGTCCATAAATATCCTCCTATTTTTTGTCATATGAATATACGATTTGAGTTTTGTTTCTAAAATATAGTGTAAATGATATTTTTAATGCCCCTACTTTTAAAGACAGAATGAATACAGCTTTCAAGAGAGGATGATTTGCAACCAACTATTTGATTATCAGTCTCCATATCTTCAAAAATAATGTTCATAGGCTTCTTTTCTTAGTCAACAGGCGAACCAAATAACATGCACAGGATTTGTGACTAAGGTTCCATGCTCCTTTTCTTCTAAATCATCCTTGCTTTGCTTTGTGTCACCACAACAATTCTGGAGGTGCAAACAGGTACAATGACACTAATCAATCCTCAAAAATGTCTCCTAAATTGTACCAGATTGCTCAGTTTAAAAATTAGGTGGGTGGCATATTGTGTCAATAAGTCAAAAGAACGTTTTGAAGGGGATGGATTGTTCTACTCTGCATTCCTCTGCATTATATTGAATGTCTGTCTCATTTTACTTGAATTTCTCCTGAGCAGCAAGGGCTGGATGCACCCATATAAATGCAGCCACGGCCATTAGAGATGCCCTAGACAGACAGGGGGACCCCAGACCTCTGTATAGGGCTAACAGTCATGAAACAGGATTTATCAAAGCCTGGTAGTCACAACCAAAACCTATGCAGAATACCCCATTGTACCCAAATATTACACATACTGTATGTCTCCTTTACACTGAATTAAAGAGGATGAATAAACTACTTGTGTAATAACAATCACTATTCTTTCTAAAAAAGGCAAACTCACTCTTGCCTAATATAATCTTTACCTGAGCCTCCTAACTTTTTTTCTTGTCTAATTGTCATATTATGGAGATCAAAGTCTGAAATTTTCTGCATTCTTCTAAAATTAATTTTTTTAAAAAATAAAAGAATTTAAAGCACCTTTTTCTTCTGTCATTCTGACACCTAGACAACATTAAGTACTGCTTCATATGTTCTCTGTACTACCATACCTGTCTTTCTTGAAAATTTTGAATGAATAGTAGTCATAGTAACATTGTATGCTTCATTTAACAAATTTGTTCTACACTTTACACTTGAAACTTTAAGAGATACCCTTAGGACAATCAAGTTAAGTTCAGTTTTAGAAATTTCTATTTCCATAGTGAAGTCCAATGTAAATACTTCAGTTAAGGCTTAAGATAAGGTCTTATCAATCCAAACACCTTATTTTACTATCTGTAACTCTTTAGTTCACAGAAAAAAACCCTAACATACTTCCTGGGGGCAGTCATTTATTTTTCATATATGACTTTATGTTCTCTTTAAAGTGCAGTATTATATTTCACTAGTATAAACTATTTAGCTGTTCCTATACATCTGATACCTAATATTACAGCACACAAAGGTTATTTTCTTTTAACCATAGTTCTGAGGTGACAATTGCAGCTATATTCTCAATTGACACATACCAATCCTAATGCCTTAGCAGAGGAAAAGCAAAAGTTGTCTGTTCATCCTAGCTGTATTTACTGAGAGCTACAGTTTTTCTCTATAAAATGTCCCTCTAAACTATCTATATTTCACATGCATGGGAAGTGAGACCAGAGGAGCATGATTGCTACTGTAGACAAGTCAGCAGGACCAATTAATCTGCTCGTTTTCATATGAGTCTGAACCAATTGTGATGCTCTTCACTCTCTGACTGAGCATTACAACTGGACTCCCAGGGATAGGTATTAAATTGCTTGAATTAGAATTATATGGGCATAGGTTATGTCCCTTTCTGCTAATGTGTGCTTGTCTTGCAGCGCCCTGTGATCTTTGAACAGTTCAGTTATTAAAGGAACGTGAGGAAAAGAGGTGAATGAGACAATGGGCCCTTGAAGTTGTTCGGCACTATCACTGTTTCTTCTCAGATTGGCAAGCTACAACACATTGGCATGGATGAAGCATTTAACAATGAGCCTGAATAAAGATGTGCCAAATCTGTGCTCCAGAGTTGTCATAGGGCTTCTTTTTTTTACTTAGTTTTTAATTTTCTGTCTTATTAATCATTCATTTATGAAGAAGAAATTAGCTAGTCACCCTCATAGTACTGTTTAAGAAATACGAGAGATTGGGAAACTCTGTGTCCACTGTGGTATATTGTTTCTTGCATTAAAAGACAATTAAAAAATAAAAAGAAACAAACAATCAACTACAATGAACAACAACAAGATAACCTGAAAGAAATCTAAGGCAGTAATTGAAATTTCCATATACATATGTTTATATGTGTATGGATATTCATAAATCGGCATGATGGAAGAATTCAAACAAATATCGCACATAGGGTTTTTAAAACGGGACACTTTAAAAGTAGTGATAGAAAATACTGTTTTTCACCATATTGGATTAAGTACAGTATTGCCAGCTGCTCAAAGGAGGTGACTGTCCCACTCTACTCTGTGCCAGAGTCAATGCAGTCTTGGATCACAATATAAGATATATTAGAGAGTGTCCAGAGGACTATAAATAGGGTAAAGGGCCTTGAGTGGAAGCCCTTACAAGGAATGGCTGAGGCCACTTGTTCTGTTTAGCCTGGAGAAGAGGAGCCTGACGATATTAAGGCTGTATTGTTGATCTATGCAAAATGGACTAACTCACTAACTGGGAAGTTACAGATGTAGGCAACATTCACTCCTGTGATTGAGTCCTGTGATTCTCACCCGGTTCTGAGAACAATAGCTGGGAATACATGTTGGAGTTCTTCACTAATGTTAATATAGCCGATGTTTTGCCGAAAGCTAAAACGAGTATTGTACAGGACTGGACTTGTGCAGCATCTCTGTTGTAGTGCCTCCACACTGCAATTATTCTTTGAATTACAGTTAGTAAAACATTTTCCTGACAGGAATAAAAATACTTAAAGAAAGCCAATAAAAATGGATGCAAATCAGCAACCCAAATATTTGCCCTTGTGATATTTCAGTTGCCTGGAATTTTATTATTTGATAATTCAACAGTCCACACATCCTCAGCAAAAAGTATTTCCCTTTTTACTTTGGCAAAGCCCAAATAAAATCCATCACTCTCTATTTCTTTCAATATTAGGGAAAATAAAATCAAAGACTCTGAGTAGCAAAGATCTAGTAAAGGATATTATTCTTTTTCTGTAACAAAACTCTCTATAAGACAAAAAAAGTAAATAGGAGATGCATTTGTTGGGGCCTTTCAGCAGCAGTACAAAGTGTCTGGGCCTCCTGTCAACAGCCCCTGAACCCAAAATCATGGGTTAACAAAACAGCCAACATTTCACACCACTCCAGATTGGTTTTGGCAAAAATAAATTACCAGTGCAGCACCACTAGTATGCTCACTGGTCTAAAAAATGCTACTTCACCCCCAAAATTATACTTTCTGAATTCCATCATTTAACTGACTTTTTAAATTGCAATTATAGAAGTCCAAATCCTTTAATTTCCAAGTGTGGTAATCACTCAAAGATTCTGAGTAGAGTGACATGAAGGGAAGAAAAAAAAAGATTCATATTTCAAGGTATTGAAATTAGTTAAATTAAAAGCCAACCACTATTTTATTGAAATTAAAGAGCTGACTATTTCTGAAGCTTAGTTTTTTCAGCTTCAATTTGTAGATGGAAGGTTGAGGTACATAGTCATATTGAGAACAAAAGCAAAGCTACAGGTTTGTCAGAGTTGCCAGGGCACTTACTCTTGCAGTCTAGATTTTCCATAGGCATTGATATCTTTCAAATATGTGCTTATTTTTTGTCTGGAGTATTTAAGTTACTAGAGATGAAAATGGCATACATTGAGGTTCTATGACTGAAATGTAAATGCCATCTGCCATCATAACCTCCTTCTTTTTTAAAGCTGAGAGAAAAGCAGCCTTAGGATTTTATCATAGAACTATAAAATATGCTGAGTTGGATGGGACCCATCAGGATCATTGAATCCAACTCCTGGTCCTGGGCAGGATATCCCAAAAATCACACCATGTGCCTGAGAGCATTGTACAATTTTGTTTAATCTTTCAGCTTGTTTGGGGAAGAAGTTTAGTAGGAGGACAAGAGGATGGACTATTCATGAATAGAATATTTTGGGCACTGCAATATGGATCAGATTTCTTACTCTGCTACAAATTGGGCATGACTTTGAACAAGTGACTTAGGGCTATATCTACAATTGAGTTCTAGGTATATAGTTGCAATCCATAACTTACAAGAATCCTGACGTGGTGGAATCCATACAGCTGTTCCCACAGGGAGAGACAGATGCCTACATACCAGATCCAGAAAGCCAGCGTGCTGCATGATGAGCTATACTGATATTTGGCCAGTAGCAAATATAAATGAGAAGTGCTATCTGGGGTGAGTATATGAGTACCACAAACAGGAATGTTAATAATAATTTTTACCTGCCACTACTCTCTGGATAAGGCTGTTCAACCATTTCCTTATCCACCAATCTACCCACATATCAAACACATCTCTCTGCAATTTGCAGAAAAGGATTTTATGGGAGGTCGTGTGAAAGATCTTACAGAAGCCCAGATAGATGATATTCATGCCTTTTCCCTTGTTCACTGATGTAATTATTCTATCATGGAAGGCCAAGAGATATGTTTTTGAGGGTCATAATCTCTGAATTTAGGTTCTTAATCTCCCAAAAAGTTTGGACTTTACTTTGAAAAATATAAATATTTTTGTACATTTAAATCTAGCATTTCATAGATTTGGGAAGATAAATACTTCAGTGTTGGCAACTCAGATGTTACACTCATGGTTCAAACCAGTAGATTTGTAAGTGGGTACTGTGAAAATGTGGTTTTTGGAAAGTAGAAAAGGTATGCATGGTGGGTGCTTTCAGTAAGATTTGCCTGTGAAAAAAACGGTGTGGGTCAACAAATACTAAGTTCTATCCTATGCTATCACTCAATACAGAGCTAACTTTAGTTCATATTGTAGGGCTACATCCTCCTTCCAGCTTATTTCCCCTTCAATACTATCACCTGATATGTCCTTAAAAACATACAAGGAAAACAAATTGTTCCAGTTTTGACTGCATAAAGGACTGAGTGCATTATCCCTACATATCTATAACAGGAGAACTGATATCAGAAACAGTGGTTGCCATGGCTCAATTTATTGTATGAAGTAGAAGGAACTTTCTAGTCAAGAAAACTGTTTCCACAAGACATTTGCAGACTTTCAAAATTAATTTCTATTAAATTAGTCCTTCTTTTTTCTGGAGAGCAATCATTTTTAATGAGTAATAGTTAAAAGTCTGTATCACACATTTCTACCTATGCAGCCAGTGTGTCAGACAATTGTCCAGGTTAAAGCATTATAGAATATCTGATCCAATTAGTGTACAGGGACACTGTATAATTATGGATTTATAACTAGATATTTCTCATTCTTTTCTATAATTTGCTATGAACTGACTATGAATATCTGTATACAGCTTTCAAATGAAAGTGACAAAAAGCCAGGTCTTTCCAGCTAAACCTAGGTATGCAAATACATACAGTTATCAACAACTTGTTGAAGATAGTCAGAAACCTCTGAGGTCAGTCTGGAGAAAGATGAACAGTGTAAATAAGAGAAAAGAAAGTCAGGGCTATTTAAATACATGGTTTTTAAAAATTCACTTTAAAATTATTTAAAGTTATTTCAAATTATTTAAAATTATATGCATAATTTTTCAATGTTTTCTCCCATAATTAATGGAAAGTGACTTTCATTTAAAATGTCACTATAAAAATAATGACAAGGAGGTTATTCTTTCTGATTCAGGATTGTTGCTAATTAAGACTGAGGCTAGTAAATTTCAAGACCTTTATCTCAGGAGCCTAAATCAATAAACACTTCTCCTTTGGTTTTCATCCAGTGGCAGGATTATTGCCTTCTATTATGAAAAGAATGACTAAATTGGAAGTTTAGTGATCTATACAATTTCATCACCCACTATTATGAAGAAGTCTTTATTATTATTCTCTCCCATATGTGTTATATTATTTTACTGCATTTTTTCCTTTCATAACTCCCCACAACAGAAAGGAAATACAAAAAGTCAAGAAAATACTTTATTGATTGATTGAATTCTCTGAAGTTTCATATCAATATTTGGGCCCTAATAAGTTCATTTTTTATCACCAACAATTTGGGTCTGAATGGATCTCTTCCTAATCATATGGTGTTTCAGCTTTAGGAGGCCAGTGATCTCTTTTCCTATACTGAGTTCTTGAATTTCATTTTTTTTAACATGGTAATATCTAAGTAGAACAAGAAGACTCTAAGCTGATAGAAAAAGACTCTCCTTCTGTTTATTTGGCATCCCATTCTTGACAGGTGTGGTATTCTTAGTGCTTCTGTTTTGGTACTGGTAAGGAAAACAACCATTACTTAAAGGTCATTATTAAGATCTTATTGCTGATCTTCTATACTTAAAACATGGTTTCATGAGGTGCAATGTGCAATTTTTCACTACATATTGAAAAAACTATAATACCTGCTATTGTTACACAATGAAGACTACCAATCTGCAGAAACATATCTTAAAGTATAATTTAAAAAAAAAAATCCAAAAACCTGGACAGTGATCTTTCTGACAGACTTTATATCCATTTAGAGTTCCCTTGAAGTCAGTGTAAAATCACCAAAAAACCCCACCATTACCACATTCCATTCTCTGCTTGAACTGGAGGAGAAATAGTCTTGTGTACTTGTGTCTTTTCTCAATAAAATAGGTACCAGTAATTCTGAAGAGTTTAAATCCCTTATTAGTTCCTATTGATCCAAAGGTCACTGTATATTATTTAAGCACTTGAGTATTTATTTGTAAAGTAAAGCTGTGGTTGTGAAGCAGAGGTAGAAAACATTAATTTTAAAGAGTGAAAACCTAGAAAGCAAATAAGAGTGACATAATGTTTGTTTTTATTTGTCTCCAGTTCTGTGATCTATTTTTAAGAAAGTGTCACTAAGAATGCTCAAGTTCCTGAAAAAACAAATACACACTTTTTTGAAAATCCTTAAAAATATCATATTTTCCTTTTCCAACTGCAAGATAAAGCATAATTATCAATGTGTTTGTTTGGTCATCTGCTACTGAATTCCTAAAGAAAGAAAAGTTTTTGCAGTTCTTTTGGAGAGGTTGTTAGAGACTTGTTTATCTATTAAACAAAGCAATAACAAATCAATTTTTTTATTCTGATTCATTGTTTTTTACATGTAATGCTCCTGAAAAAAAATACCTTACACGGGAAACTGTCCCTTATAGGTGAAAAAAAAAAGTTCTGGTTTATATATTCAATTCTATTACTTAAGCATGAACATTGTGGAAAGTTGAAAAAGTCCAGCTGAACTGCAAAAGGAAATCTTTTAGTTAGAAGTACTGTCAGTGTTACACTGAGACTTGTTGCACTTCTCTGCTTGGTCATATCAAATTAAGGTGACATATGGGGCAGTCTCAAAGATCCCCATTGTAGATCCCCGTTGTAAGTACAGCAAAGCTGAAGATCAAGTCACTGAAAAAGAGAAATCAAAGTACAATCATTGTTACCATGTAGATCATGGATAAATAATTAGAGCAGCAAATGCAAATATTTCTGTAGCAAATATATGCAGGCTGATATTGTGGAACCGTTATTCCTAGTTCAATCTCTGAAATGGTCCATAATGCCATTTTGATGAAGTGTTACCAGTTTACCTCCTGCAAATACTTGGCTCTTTTCACCAGGAATTAATTTTGCTACCCTTTCTTTTTTCCTAACAAAATTACTTTGTAGAGGTTAGTTCTAAAGAAGGTTTACAGAGATCAGGGAACGGTGTGAAAATAATGACATGTGAACAGCCAGATTCTTGTCTGCTTCAATAAACAGTTCTGCAGAATGTGATCATGTAAATACCTGTGAACAACACAAAATACAGACGCCTGGACAGAAAAGAAACAAACAAAAAAAAAGATAAAGTAGGAAAAGAAACAATAATTTTCCAGGTCACTTTCTTATTTATTTGCTATTTCTACAAAGTACTGGTATTGTCGTTCTTCCAATGCATGAACAGCAGAGCTTTAATGTGTAATTGTTGTGCTTTCATTCTTATTTTCATCACTAGTTTTAATAAAATAGCTTTATATCAATTATTTTTTTAGAAATCATAGCCTTGATGGTTTGGGCTAGTTCTCTTTCACACTATGAATTAAATAACACAGGTCTTGCTGTAACACAACTAAAAGTCCTACAAAGAGGAATTCCACCTTGACAGCTGCATTACATGATTTTGCCATTTTGGTCTGAAGTGCATGAAGAACACTATAGCAGAAATATAATGAATGAAACTTTGAAGAAAAGAAATATATGCTTAATCCCTTTCTTAGTAGCTTTTTCCCCCCTGTAACTGGCTAATACAGAGATAGTAAAAAATAGCTGTATTTTTGCAAAGGATCAAGTTGAGGATTTTTTTTTTAAATTTCACAATAACCAGGGCATCATTGTATGAAATTACATTTTCTTCACGAGCTTATTAACAGTAAACTTAACATTTCACAAGTGTACATTTCATGCCATATTAACATTTGCTCGCATGCTTCTGAAGTGGAGGAAGTTCCTGAATTTAAATGTTTCCTCTTTATCAGTTTTTCCTTTGCATTTTAAGTAACAGGAAACAGAAAGCGATTGGATTAAGTGCTGGGATTTCAGAAGTGGTAAAAGTGTAAATAAAAATGTTTGAACACATTTGGAAAGTGTCAGTGAATAGAACACTACACACTGCAGAAATACTCAGAGCTAGAACCTTATCTTTATGTGTACTAATAAAAGATAGATAAGAGTCTTCTGTAGGCCCCTAAAGCTTCAGTTTGGAGAAAGGGAGACACAAGGAACAAGGTTCTATTAAAACAAAAAAAGATAAAATCAGGCAGTTTTTCCTCATTAATTTTTTTCTCCCTCTTTGCCACTGGCGATAAGGGCCAACAATGCGCAGCTCCGACCAGCTGGTGTTTCACAAAGGGAAAGCCCTTGGGGCAGAGACTCTCCTCCTGACAGAGCAGCCCGGGAGCTCTGCTGCTGAAGCCACTGCTATTTACATAAGCACATAAAGGCAAGTCACAATGCAATTAGCCATATCAGGATCACACCAGTGAACTTGAGGGCTCTTTATATAGGTCCCCACACACACTCTCATGATGGTGCTTTATCCTTTTAATTAGAACACTGTTATTGACTTTAAGACAGTGATTCCCTGGGGTCCAGTGGTGATGAAGTTATGATAGTGATTTCCCATGTTCAACCTCTTGTAAGTGACATTCTACTATATTTGCTAAAAAATAGGGCTTTAGGTTTAGGTAAAAAAAACTCCAAACCTCCTATCTATTTTCCAGAAAGAAAAAATACGTTGGTGGTTCAGAAGTACCATTTAAATGTGTTAAAAGAGATGGCAAATGTCAAGCACATCTTTAAGCAAATTGGAATCAGAAAAAAGTAGTAAGCCAAAAAGAGAAACTCAACAAATAATTTTGAAAAAACCCTAAAAACTATGACAAACAAACAAAACACAACAAACATAAAAAACCCTTTCAACCAGACAGTAATTTTGGGGAGGTTTTTTGTTCACAAGGTAATCTGATTGACCTGATTAAAAAGTTAAATCTTTGAGCATTCTATCATGCCCACTGCATTGTTTCACTGTGAAAGCTTTTCTTTATTAAAATTTTTATTATTTGCTTTTAAGGTTTTGCTGTTCCTATTACTTAGCTGATAACCTCAGCTGTTCTTTGTCCTGTTGTTTTCTGACTCACTAAAAAGTTTTTAATAAGGAATAATGATCAGTTAGGGATAATGAATGACAAATCAGTTCATCTGCAGATTTTCAAATGATAATTACTTGTTCCTAAATTAGGAAAATTTTGGGCATTTTTCCAGATTTTCATAGATGTTCTGTGATTTTTTCTTTCCAAACCTGTCTGGATAGCAGGTATTGCTCTATCAAAAAGTGATGTGCAAAAATATGAAAATTCTTTAAGCAAAAAAGAAAAGATGCAGAACAAGTTAATTTAGTAAACATATAGCTGTAGTGGGTGTTAAACACTAGATTTTGGGTAAATCATGCTTTGTCAATAACCCAAGTGAAGGAAGACACCTGGATGTTATTTTCCCATCAGAGGGCAGTGGAAAGGTTGTTCTGTCTTCTGTTCACATTTGTTTCATCAAAGTTTGTTTTGTTATAATGTGATAAGGAACAGTCTAGAGGTTACAAAGAAAATTACATGCCCTGTATTTCAAACAGATGACATCAAGTGAAATAGTGATGTCAGGGCCAAAAAAGGATATTTTTTTTTCTGAGAAAGAATTCAGTTGTGGAATTACTTGTCTGGGGAAATAATAGATGGGAAAAGTTTACATGGCTCCAGAAGGTGATTAGATAGATTAATCAGAGAGAAAATCCACTCAGAGTCCTAAACACAAACCGCCTCTCACTGCAAATATACAGGAGCCATAGATTCTTGTAAGCAGAAATAAGTACAGCGCTTGCAACTGGGTACTGTTGGAGTCAAGGTACAAGTTAGATAAGCTTTCAATCTGTTATAGCATAGTCATGCTTTTGAATGTCATTCTTTGATTGAGAGACAAAAGAAAGCAGTGAACATGGCAATAATAAAAAAAGAAAGGAAAGCAGGAGCACACAATGTCAGGGTGCAACAGTATAACACTTCAGTTGTAATTAATGGTGGTCATATCCTCCCAGATTTTGATCACTGCATGTGCTGCCTTCATAAATATTTCTTGTTGCTATTGGAATAACTATGATGGAATAGAAATTGATAACTCAATCTCTAAACAGACCCATAATTTAGACTGCATTATGTTTTCATTTGATAGGATTAACTATGTTATTTGATTTCATGGAGGGACCAATACCTTTCCCCTGTGACAATAGCACTGGTGTGGATGAACACTTCTATTGCTAATTGAGGTATAATTGTTGTATAAACGACCATTATCATGGAAAACAAACTTTTTATTGAAATATACCTTAGCAAAAAGTAAAAACTTAAAACATCAAAAAGTACCTACCCACATTTCTACCTACAATAATGTAACAGTGTATGTTTTTGATATATAGTAATTTATATGAAAATATAATTAGTTAATTGCTCCTAATACATCTATTTAGATTTGTACATATATTTAGATATATTATCATTAAGCACTTTGTATTTTTTGCAAAGTTGCAAATAGAATATTCAACATAGCCAACTTTATTTGTTGAAATGTATTTATTCTGGACAAAATTTTGTTAACAATAAAAAGCCAATGAAACAAACGCCATAACAATTCCCAATTCCTGCACAATAAATAATCCAATAATCCAATATGTTTACATCCTGATTAATAAGCAGAAGAGCTCCTATCATAAACCTTTTTTTTTTTCAAAAATGTTAGATTCAAGAAGAGAACAGAAATTCTTCATGTTGAGTTTGTGAGAAATGCCCTAATTTTTTGTCTGTTATCAATTCTATATCTGTCACAACTACCACACAATACAAAATAAACTTCTAATAGCAACTGATCTTGAGAAGTCTTTTACAGTTGTAATGTGCTTTTGTAAAAAAAAAAAATCAAACAAATGAAAGGAATAAATATGTCAGAAAAGTGCTTTTTCTTGAAATGTAAAGGAGTGGAAAACAGGTGCTCAGATTAGGATAGTTTTCATAGACACAGTGACTTTTCAGATTAAAAAAGGATGTTTTCATTAATTTTAGATATTTCTAGTTTTTTATGTATGTTGTATATGTGTGAAACTGAATTGCATTTTTTTAAGTATTAACAACGTACTTGAGCCTTATTTTGTATCTTCCCTTAAGTCAAACATTGTACATTATGTGTAAAACTGACACTGAGAGTAAAATAGTTTGACTTTCTCATATGTCGGCTCTTGTGAAAGTACTATTTTAGCTTGATAAAGTCGAGATATCTGAAAAGAAATGGCTGCCTTTCTATTTAAGTCCTTAAAAGCGCTATATTTCTTGGCAATCCCAGTATAACAGTAGCAGGTGGACTGATTGCAAGGCAGGAACTTAGTAAAGGCCAGATCTGGGTTTATACTTCTTCAATAAATTCATCAAGGCAGTTAATGACAGGTTTAAGTAGATGTCTGTACTACCAGTCAATAGTAAGCATGCTTACACAACACAAATACATCAGGACTTACAATCTCAGTTGTTTTCATCCATGCCAAAAACTGTCAGACATCCCCTTTAGGGCTTTAGATGTATTTTTAGAAAATTCTAATCTACAATATCTGACAAGCTACTCCTATATTTAATTCAGATATAGAAGTAAACAGGGCAATAGAGGAGCTTCTGCAAACTAACACAATATGTAACATTTTCATAATTTCCCTTGTACATGATACAGCTTATTTCTCTAAGAGTGTGGCTGCAGTTATAGGCCTTGTATAGACCTCTCTTTCCAAACCCCTCCCCACCCTCTCTTTTAAGTGCTATTTCTTTCCTTCCTCATTTTGTAAGATTCAGATTTTTTTTTCTTGCTGTACAGGATTTTTAATCCCTGTGTTTGACAACTACTCTCTATTTTCCAATGACATTACTTTCAATAAGTGTATTTTTAAAACTCTGTCTTCCAATACTATTAACATTTTCTCTGTCATTTTCTGAGAATGACATGTTGTTGGGAGGCTGCCCAGCCAAGCTGTGCCAGCACATTATGTTAAACAATGTATTGAGGGATGTCAAAACAACTCTCAAAAAAATCACATTTATATCAACAATCAATAACACAGAAAATAAATTATGGGAAACCAATAAAAATACAGGCATTCAATGCAATTTGGTATAACTTTGATTACTTTTTTTGAGAGCAGCTGAGTGGCTAGGCCAATACATTTCTAAAAGCGGCAGCATGCAACTAATTTCTGCTATTACTTCAGAGGTGTATGTGTTAATATTTCAACTAGAATTTGCCGATATCTTCGTGAAAGTGCTGGAAATTCCTAAATTCTTCTCTGAGCATGGAAACTTCTGTCTAGATATTTTTATAGACCTGGATGACAATATTTAGTGTTTCCCAACAATTTTCACTACAGTAGTCTTCTATGTGGACATTTATTTAATAAAACATTAAATGAAACTGTGATCAGATTTCTCCTGATCACGTTGTAACCTACCATATACAGTCAGGTATATTGAGCTATTGGAAAGCTATTATACACATTATCATGAGGAACCCCACATAAGAAAGACTTCATAATGTACTGTGAATGAGTCTGCCTGCTCTTCTAATTCAGCTCTGTGAGGATACTAATCATACACTGCTTTCTGTTATAGTGCAAACAGTGGCAAGGCATATTGTCCATTAGCAAAATCCCTCTTTTTATGTCACTCACTTTCAACATACTTCAATCAGAGCTGACTGAACACCCCAGATCCTTCAAGTGTCAATAAAAAAATGTGGTACCTGGGAGTAATTGTAAATCACAAACCACCACTACGGCTCGCTGCACTTAGTTAACCACAGCTGTAACAAAAATAATGCCTTAAATTAAAAGAGGAGAAGCTAAAAGTAAGTCAACATTTTGCAGTGGCTAAATGGAGCATTTTTTAATTCAAAAAACATGCCAAAAATCTAAAAAGGTATCTGGGAAATCTTTCTTACAGAAGGGCACTAGTTTCCTGATGAAAATTTCAGTTTGATTTTTCTCCATTCCTGGAGAGCAATAAAGTGTAGAAGTTTATTTAGTAAATGATGTACTTTAGTGACAAAATTCTTTCTGAGACAATGAAACCTCAAGGTCATTTATCAATTACACATTATGTGAAGAAGTCTTTGGTGCTGAGGGGAAAAAAATCATCATTCTGATAGGTCTTTCTTTCTAAACACCTGAATTTATTACTGCTCCTATTCCTTCCTAGTTGACCTTCTGCCATTAAGCTTCTTACTGTCAGGGAAGTGCTCTAAAACTTGGCATTCTCCTTAAATATTTTTTGCATATTTGGACTTTAACCTGAATTTATTTTCTCTTGAGCAAATTCATTTAAAATGTTGTATCAGTCAAAACTTGATTACAAAATGTAGATATTTTTAGGTGGAAAATGTTACTATTTTAGCAGAATCAATGGTAATATGGAATTATTTCATGACATTGACAAATGTTTTCCCTCTGTATAAGAAAAACAAGAGATTGCTTGACTACTGTGAGACTGCTTATTCTCACTAAGGAGATAGAGGGTTTGAGGGCAAAATGACACAGAAGATCTGTTTTGAGATTGGGGAGATATAAAGAATGCTTTAAGCAGATTTAAAAAACACAGGAAGAAGGGAAGGCTAGAAGAGGAGCAATAAAATAAAGAAGGGAATTCAAGGAGAATAAAATCAAAGGGTAAGCGAAGGAACAAAGAGAAAGAACTGCTCTTGGCAATACAGTTTATCTGATACATTATTATGAAATGTAGCTTCATTGAAAAGCACTGATATATAAGCTCCAAATGTTTTGTCTGAAACATCTCAGATTTGATTAACTGTCATCAAATATAAGGCCTGAACTCCAGAAAGGTGGCCTTGAGGCTGCAGAGACTGGGAACTGCAGATTGCCTTCCCCCATCCTGGTTGTTGCCCAAAAGCCAGGTGCCCAAGGAGTCCCAAACACTGCTGAACATAATTAATAATGGGTTTCTAACATTATTAAGAGGTTTGGAATAGTCCAAATCTAAGTATAAAACCATGTCACTTCCAGCAAATCAGAATTTCTCCTTTGTGACCCCACATAGTCAGTATATCTTCAACAGTGTTTATGCATGTTCTGGCACTTTGTAGGCATGGACTGAGAGAAAATTTCAATCTATTTTCCTGTTTTTCAGTTTCTGGCTACAGGAGATAGAAAATGAGTCAATTTTATGAGCAAGTTTTTTCTTAGGGGTTTTGCTACAGCAAACCATGAAGCGTCTATTATTGTGTAAGTAACTGCAAAGCATGTAAATTTTGCTTCCCAAATGGTTTACCCCAGACCTATTTGTCCAAATACAGGGCAAGTGACTGCACAGTACAAAACACTTAATTATTTGTCTTTTTGTTTACATGGCCTGGCCTCAAAGCAATTCCTCTTTCTGTTTCTTTGCTCTATCCAAAAAATAACATGAAGGTTATGTTTGCTTTGAACCTGTGCCTCATTTTCATAAATGCATATGCTTGTAATTCAAAGACCCCAACAAACACCATGCCCTTCAGTACAGGAAAAAACTGCAAAGTCTGAGCCTCATGCAATGTGTCAGTCATAGTACAACTGGAAAGACCTTTACTCAGGACCTGAATCTTTCATGCCATCACACTCTTTCAATACTTTGCAACCTGATTGAATGCTTCTTAGCTGGGTTTATGTCTTCTTAATTCTGTTTTTAACAGCATATCAAACAACTTGCTCCTCGTAAACTACATGAGTTTTGAATAAACAGTGGAAACTTTTTAATGTGCTATCTAATCTTCCGATCTTGCATTTGTTGTAATATGGCTATGTGCTCACTCACAGCCTGTCCTATCTAAATTAACAAAAGAGAATTCTGTTCTTTGGAAACAGAACTCTGCCGTTGTACAGTACTTTCTCTTTAATAGTACTGGACAAGAAAATAGCTAGTGAAATGACAGACCAAAGAATTTAAGAGATAGGGCTAGTTAAGTAAATGAAACAAATTCTCCTGTTTCTTTTGAAAAATAATTAGTTGAATATTTTGTAAATGTGTAAAAAGACATAAAAATATACATTTAAATTTTACTTGTGTTTACAGTATATATATATTTCGAATGAATGTGTCTTCAATGCACAGGAATATTTACTAGGAAGTTTTAGTTTCTTATGTTTAAGCTTGACTCTCATTCTCAAAGATTCAGGCCAAATAGATATTGGTTGCATTTTTTCTCATCCATTCTTTTTTTGTCACCCCTCTGAAAAGTTCAGACTTTCACTATAGGTTATATGCAGTTCACATGCACATTACCTGCCCACTCACCCCAGCTAGAAACATCTTTCCTGATATTAGCACTCAACTCTATAAAATATCTGCTGAACTTACCTCTATCCCTTAAATTATTTATCCTTTTGTGTTCTCTATTTGTTCACTCTTCTTTCTTTACAAAGATTTTGACATCACATTGTTTTAATAGACGACTCTTCTACCCACAAAAACAAATATGCAAAGCAGAAGCATTTTATATGGCAAGAAAGGCATTATGTATTTGTAAAGAACTATGTCAGTACTTCATTATAGGTGATTTCACACTGGATAGAGCTTGTGAAAATGACAGCAGGTTCTGTTAGACTTATTAGTGATTTCCATTAACTCACATTGGGAACTGATTAAACTTTCTGATAAAACAGAAGTTCATATATTTTTCTCTAGTATCTGGAGATGTTACAAAAATCTTTCCTAGAAGATCCCAGAAAGTGTCAGAAATTGACCACAGGCTTCTTCTTCAGAAAGTCCAAATTACTGTGAGGCCTTACAAATTTAAGACAACAAAGGTCTTCCAGTTCTTCAGATAAATATACCAAGAAGGTCAGCACAGAGTGAGGAATTATGTACTGTGCTCTGCTTTAAACGACTGGCACACCCACAAGGTTACAATGCCTTTTCATTTGTCAGACTACCCAGGAGTAATCTTATCTCAAAGTAAAGTTTAGGAGTAGAATAGTGTTTACCTAAACTATGATTAGAGATAGGGGTCATGAAAAGATATGACAAAACATCAGTATTGAGGCTATATTTAACAAAAAGGATTCTCTTTGGGTGTTCCAGCGGTTATCTGTTCTGTCACTGCTGGCTAATTAGCCTATACAATGCACACTTGGCCTTAGAGAGTTCTTTTGGCTACTTCATTCTTTTTCCTATTGTTGAGAAGGACTATCTGCAGCATCCAGGGTGGCTGCCCTGGGTGACCTGCCCTTTCTCCAAGCTTGCTGGATGACCTTATCTTTCTTCTATGCTAATGTTTACATATGCCTCACACTTCATGCAGCTGGGCACTGAGACATCACAGGGCAACAGAAGGGATTAAATAATTTCCTTCTCCTCCCTTTTAAAGATAATTTTATTAATAATTTTGTTACTTACTTGAATTACCACTTATATTCAAAGTGAGTCATGCATTTTGCAGTTTTCTTGAGAATTCTTGTAAAGCTATTCGTGATGTGTCTTCCAAAAGATAAAATGCATCTTTTTCTACTAGATTTACAGCTTCTCTTTCTCTGTGTCTCTCTTATGAAAAGCAAAGACTCATAACGAGGATTACGAGTTGAAAATAATATTCTGTCAGTATAATCACAGATTATTAATTAATTATTAATCCCCCCACCTACTCCCAAAGATATTCACTGCCAAAAACACTATCTACATTTTTTTTCATGCTTCTAGAGAGAAGGAAAATAATACCATGCACTTACATGTTGATAGACCCACCTTTAAGCTCCATATGGCAGCTGATCAACAGAAAACCAGAAGAATCACTCCAAAGCTGTAATTTGATCGTCTGCCAAAGGAATAAGAGAAAACACACAGCCAATGTATGTTATGTGGGATATGGAATAGAATGAGGGGGCGTGTGGCTATCCTGTTTTTTGTAGACAGCTGTTCCTGATTGCCAGTGTCTAACTACCTGGGTTGATAACATTCAGGCCATGTTCTGTGACCAAGTTCTGTGAGCATTGGCCTGTGTCCCATAGGCACAGTTCCCAGGAAAGTTTGTGATACTTTCACCAGAAGATTGGATTTTCAGAAGTAGCATAAATCCTTGTTTCCTCATCTTCTGGTGTCTATCTTTTGGAGATTTTCCATCTGTTATGCTGTAAAACCATCACGTTTCATGTAGAAGCTCCACAAGTTGTAGGACATACCAAGCAATCATGAGCTTTTAGCATTAAGAATCTAATAATAATTCTTTTGGCCACCTATTTCTCTCTTCTAGGTTATGTTCTATGTTGTATACCAGACTTTTCCCAGGTATGTGTTGTTTAGTCTCAGGGTTTTTTTTAGTTTGTGTGTGAACGAATTTATTAACTCAATACTGGGCACTGTTCAATTTTCAACATTCACAGGCGCATTACATCCAGTTCTCTCTGCTTTCAGTTTTTACAGTAAAAGGAAAACTTCCTAGTCTTCAAAACATATCCTGGAAAGGCAATTGCTGTCAGGACTAGTAACTGTGGAGCAGTATCTCAAAGTAGAGTGCCTATGATTTCTATTTATTACTGAAATTCGCAGATGCTTTCAAACATAATACTTTGAAATAATTCTGAAATAGTTGTCAAATATGTTTCCATAATTTAAAAGCCCTGGACTTTGCCTTTTAGAATTCTTCAGATACTTTGAGAATGGCTAGTCTTTGACCTTCCAGATCTCAGAATATTGATAATATTTAATCATGATATTTCAGGGACTTACGAATTTTTTTTTAATTAGAAGTATTGCTCCCAAAAACATCTTCAATCTATTCCATAGCAAGTCTTTAGACTTAGGTGACAGTGATATTTAAGTTCAACATTTTCAATGCATTTTCTCATGCCTATAGGAAATAAGAATCTGCAAAGAGCCAACCAGTGTTCTCAGTTACAAATTGCAATTGAACAACCCACCTTGATCAAAGATCTTTTGATCACTGAAAATTCAGGGTAAGCACAGTGACTGTATTAGGTTATCTGGAACATCATTAAGGTAAAAAATTAATTATAACTAATGCATCTTAAAAAAACTTTTGAAAACCCTTTGTTCCCTTCTACACACAATACCTAGAAAAATGTCAATAACTTGAAACATTCAAATAGGCAATATCCTTATTTGTCTTATTATCTCAGATAATTTTAGTCCAAGTATGTGTGCACACAACAATCCTCAGTTGTGTTATCTCTGTTTCTGTTGATTTGTATGCCACGTGCCACTACTATGTCTGTTTAAGCCATACATTTAAAATAAGACTGAATTATAACCATAGTGTCTAAATAACATGTACAATACCTCAATAATTTATTTTCAATTCTAGATATAACACAGAGATTTCTAAGTCCTCAGATCACTGAAACAGACATATGATTTGATTAATACCATCTAAGTCTCAATAAAGATAAAAGAATATACATTCATAAGGTCAGTTAGATAGTATCTTTCCGTGTGGATCATGTCTGAAGTTTGCATCTCATTACTGGTTCTGCTGCTAATGATTATACAAATACCAGTAGTAGTGGGAACATGATTTATTTTTACTACTCATTATGCTGAGTGTGGAGTAAAAACATCTGTTGCATATCCTGCTCCATATCTACAACATATGTCTCAAAAATTTCAGGACATGGTATTGAGGATATTATACTATTTACTGATTTGCTGGAAAATTTCAGAATGGAAAACCACTTTTCTTTCAAAAATACATTTTCTATTTGAAGCATATCTCATCAGTACTGTAAGTCAGTTTCACCACTAGGAGCAGTCAGAAAACTTCACAGACAACACATTTAATGCTTTATGACCTCAGAGAAGTTTTGTACTTCTTGCAGTATTACAGTGCAGAAAACTGCACATCACAGAGAGAAGTGGCTCTAGGACTACTAAGAGATTTTTTTTTTTAATATAGAAAAGGAAGTCATTTTACTTGATAATTGCAATACTTATTGTCTCTAAAAAAAAGCCTATCACTTACTGGCAAGATTTTCAACAATAACTTTTCTTTTAGATTTCTTTGCCCATGAACACCTAACAATGTACTGCAATATTATGGCTTACAGAAGATGTTAGTGTGTGTCATACCTCCAAGGTCTGTTTGCTCATTCTAATGCATCTGAACATTTTCAGTGTTCTAAGACTAGGATTAAGTGGACAATTCACACTCTTTCCCTCTTTTGTATATCATCTAATCTTTCTGCTGAACCGTTTCTCAAAAATGACAATTAGTGTCTAAGATTCCTTGGCACTTTTTCACAAATTGTCATGCATTTTAGTCAGTTATCTAAGAACAACCATGAAGCTCTTTGGATCTGTTGGGGAAAGACAAGTTACTTATAGATAAACTGAACTAAGAAATGTCAACTGACTCAAAATTATTGTTTTACAAAGTGCAAATACAAGGCAGCCAAAACTAGTCACGACTGTGTACACATTTATATAATGGGCACAGGAAAGCAGTGCTGAAAATTCTGGGAGTAAGAGATTTATAGGCTACTTATGCATGAGTTAACAGTTTTTTAAACAACTATTCATGATTGAAAAATAGTTTACAGTTAGTCAATAATTCCCAATATTAGTGCGCTAAGAAATGTATTGATAATTTGGAAGGCAAGGGTTTTGATTATTTTTCTTCATTAAATGTCATGGATTCAGACGACAGTAAAGTAATTTCATCATAGACCACTGAAGTTTAAGTAATAAATAATCTACATTTCACAGAGATCATATAGTCCAACACCCCTGTGGAGGCAAAATCACTGCTTTGTGCCTCACTTTTTGGTCATACATGTTAGGTAGCCTGCTCACGTAAATAACCTCTGCAAAAAACTTCAGTAAGAATGTCTTCTCCCAAATGCTTTTACCATAAACCCCATATGTAATAGAAAGTGATGTATCATGCGTGTAGCAGATGGACAGGAGAGATATTTTTCAGGTATAAACTAAATCAAAATTATTTAATACTTTGTTAGACAAAAGCAAACCTTCAACTTCTGAAAATCTTTTGGCTCCAAACACAGAACACAGGGTACAGAATTAAATGTTCCTTTAGAAAATTCTGTTCATTAGTTTGGCAGGCACATTCAGGACTTTTTCAGAGAACAAAGTATTTTTAAGAAGCATGTCATGAACAATGCAAATTAATAGCCCAATTTTACAGACACAAAATCACAAATAATTAAAATTTGAGATACGATTTTTTTATTATTATTATTAAATCTATTAGGGCTTCTTGGATAGCCAAAGTACCAGAAGATGTTTGGGAGTAAGGAAATGTGATCAGTGTGGAGTTTTTTAATAATTACTGTCTGCAGAACCTTGATATAAACTCTGCAATTTGCTTTTCAGTTATTTGAACTTTTCTTTGAGCAATGTGTGCTAGTCACAACACAAATACTTAAAAAATATAAATAAATCATAATTTAAGTTGCTTAATATTACATTTTTTGTGTGTACTATAGAAAACATCTAAAGAGGCAATTAGGAGAGGTTCTGTTGTAATTACACTTAAAGTGTGTAGGACATTATTATGGGACTCACTGCTAAGAGGCACAATGAGGAAGCGACAGAGTCACCACCAGTTTTATTCTATCCAGCATCAGTTGCTGGAATCCATTCTTTCTTTAAAATACAAAATACTTGTTCAAATTATTAATAGCCTACTGGTAGTACTCTTAGACTATCTGCTGAGTGTGGCATTACTCCAGGTATACTCATCTTGATTGTCCCTGGATGGCATGATAATTTTGACACAGTCTCCTCACAGAGAATTTTGGGAGATGGTGTAGACTACCCATCTCCTTGGTTCATATCAAGTTGTCTACGTAAGCAGTGTGAATTTTCCTGTGGTCAGAACTGTCTTCCTGCATTGACAGGTTGTAAGGGCTACAACTCAAGGAACACAGCAGATGATACTTTTGGTAAAGATTTATGTAATTATTCATGGAATGCTATACTCTGTAGTGGAGTTCTATATGGTATTTCAAAGCCTATATAAAGCAAAATGTTTAATGGACTTTAGTTATGTAGGAATTTTCCAGGAAGGCTATCTAATATCCTTTCCTAGTGATTCACTTTTTGTTAGACATTTGAAGAAAATATGATAAAATGCATAATAAAGTTCAAGCTAATCTGAAAAGTAATTTCTTGCAGGCTGGATAAATCCAAGTTAGGAATAAAAGATTGGAACTAGACCTTTATGTCATGTGAAAATATAGTAACATCTGGAGACTCAAAGGATAATGAGTATGACTCTTTCACTTTGAGTCTTTTTAATATCTAACAATTCTACTTCAATAATTCAAATTAAATCTGCCCATAATGACAGATTGTTTCCTAAGATAAGGCCAGCTTGCTTTGTTTGATGTAATTTCTTTGTCAGCATAGCTCTTTAAGTGCTTTAAATTCTTAAAAAACTTAACTTACAAAACATTTATGTAGAAACTGAGTATGCAAATAATCTGCAACAGAAATTTTATATGAAAACAATTGTAAGATCAAAAAGGGCATTTAAAATAGATATGGAGAAAAAATGATTGAAGGAAAAAGAAACACTTCAAAATACTTCCCAAGACTTTAAGAAAGACCACAAATTAAGGGTTCTTAAAAATAACTCCAGTTCACATTTTCTTTCCTTTTCTGGGCTCAAGCATTTAGAAATATTCTCTAGAGTATCATTCAGCTGGTATAATTTAAAGCCTTTGTTTCTCTTTGGAGACAGATCTGTTCATGCCACCCATTTTATTTACCATGCTCCATTCCTGACATTGTCAAAATATATACTGACTACTAGCTCTCACATATGAGAGTTTTCAGTGTTTTTCCTTCCTGAAGACTGTAGAATGTCCAGCATTGAAAAGGACAGCATGAAGGGATTAGATAACAGAAATAAAATTTGGGCTTAAAGAGGGTCTGACCTGTAGCCTGTCGATAGCTAGAGATTCATAGAGAGCTTAATTCACGTAGTTTTGTGGTTTGAAAAAAATGGCGAAATAAAAGGATCTTGTCAGTGGACCTGGTTTATGAAGCCCCAGTAGCATTTTGGCACAGAAAAGAGGATTCACACTGCAGGATATCAGAGGAAAAAAAGTGCTGTGAACTTCAAATGAGACTACTTATCCATTGTTTGTAAAAGCCACCATCATACACAACTATGACTTTTGAAATATCTAGCCTCCTTACAGAATGTCACAGTGTCCCTGGTTAGTTCTTAAGAGATCAAAGTGAGATTTTCAGGTCTTGGTGTTCTTGTTCACACTGTGTTCTTTCTGTTCTGTTCACAACACTGAACAGAACTCAATTTTCCAAGCAAGTGACAAGAGAACATATTTGTCACTAATTTGTTCTTTTATAAACCCTTAAGTGTACTCCAAAGAAGAGATTTGAAAAAATGCCCACTGACTCTACGTTTAGGGAGCATAGTTCTCTTTGCTGGACTGAATTGTCCCCTCTTTCATGTTGTTGCAACCCAAACAGACCTGTCAAGACATGCTCAGAAGCACCATGATTTTTTGTGAAGCCAAATTACTAGATGCCAGCAGAAGATTTGTCCTACTTGATATCAACATGAAATCTACATATTTAAGCTATTTTCCCTTTTGGATACTCTTTAGTTTTAGGCAAAATAACCTACATTGCTAGGCTAACTTAATAACTTTTAAAATATTTTTTTTTTATTGTGCCACTGATAAAAATCTTAACTAGCTAAGGCTTCTCTTTGTCCAGTAATTCTAATTTTGTTTTCTGTTTGTAATTCTAATTTCTTTCTTAAAGAAGGTATTCTGTATAGAAACACTGGAAATATAGGCATCCCAAGAGTGATAAACATTTCTGTCAAATGATAGACACTGAGAAGAGACACAGAGAGAAAGAATAAAGAAGAACCATTTTATGTGACAGTATAATAGCAGAAAGGTAATTGCCTGCAAGTTTACAAGGCAATAAATGGCTCTCTGCAGCTGATGAACACGAAAGCAATAGGCATTAAAGGCAGAAGAGCTCTCTGTATTTGCCAAATCCTCAAATTTTAAGTGTGGCATCTCAGAGAAACCAGTAATATTTTAAATTTGAAAGATTTTTTTGGTTTGTTTATTTTTTCATTAAATTTATAGTACTTTTGGATCCAATAATATAGAGATAAAAATAAGAAAAGCAGCATGTCACCACAAGTGAAGCATAGACAGAGGAGACTGTGTCATCAGAACAAGGTGGTGGGAAAAATATTTGTGAAAAGATTCTGATTTACAGAATTTGTGCTTGTCCTAATCCAAGCCAAAAAGACATCATTCATTCTTGTATTGTCAAAAGTTGGAAGAGAATCAGAACCATAGTCATGTGATGACGGAGAAAACTTCCTAGAGGTGTCCCCAAAAGTGAAGAGGATGTAGAAAAGACCATCTCCATCCTTCCTTAAAGATAAATCCTCAAAAAGCATATAGAATCCATGCTTCAATTTATATTCTCTAAAGGAGCTGACTTTGACTAAATGACCAGGCATAAGGAGAATTCAAAACATCTGAACCTTGCAAAAGATTATTTCAAGGACCAGATAGATTAAGATGGTGGTCACTGTAGCATTTGACCTCTGAAATTCGCATCATGCTAGTTCAAAACATTCTCTAGTTCAACCTTTAGAAGAAGCTGAGGTTGAAAATTAACTCCTTCTTTCAGTCTTGCATTGCAGTCCTTTGTCTTCTGGAACAATTCTTTCCAAATCTTCTGCATTAATGTGGTTGGTTGGTTGGTTGGTTGGTTGTTTTGAAAAAAGATATTACCTTGTTATTGAGTCTGCCATTATTTATAAATCTAGTCCCTTATGTTTTATAAAGCCCCCAACAAACAATCCAGAGAGTGAGAAATTACCACATTGATCATTAATCAGTCAGTCACCTTTAGCTGCAGGCGTAGGGTCACACAGGCGTATTTTACAAATTCATACCTATTTGTTCTACAAATTATTTAAAGATTTTTCACCTTTTTCAGTCAATTCCATTCAGCAATTTAATTACTGTACCAGATAAATGGAGAAAATAAAAAAGAGAAATTTTATGTTCTTAATTTTATAGTTCATTTTAGATACTCATGAGCTCTGGCCCTTTTTGCTCTTTAAGGATTCTCAGCCAAAACATTGTGTTCAGTTCTTTAATCTATGTCAAAGGCAAGCATTAATATTTTACAGCTGTACTTCTTTTATTATTCCCTAAGTGTGGATGGATTTCTAATAAATGGTGTGTCCCATCATTTCCTACAGACTTTGCCTATCCCTATTTTAGTTTTGTTTATTTGTTATTTGGTTGTTAAGCCTATGAAGTGTCTTTATAGCCTGGTCACAGATTTTTCTAACTGATATGGAATTGTCAAGATGGCTATTTCTCACAAGCACGTTTTCACAGTAGTGCCATAAATGCTGAAAAGCAGCATCTTTGCAATTCAAGCACAATTTAAGGGTCTAAAGCAAACAAGGCTTGAGGGAGATTCTATGGCCTGGAATATGCTGGCAGTCAGAGTAAATTATTAGAACGGTGCTTTCTGCTTCTTCACTCCAAGAGTCTGAGACAGCTCCAGTATTTGTAGGAAAACACTCAGGCATCATTGTTGCCAGGGCCTCAGCTCCAAAACTGCCAGCCATTCCCCACAAAACAGGCATTCAGCAACACGCTCATTCACATACTTTGCGTGGGGGTTGCTATGGTTTTGTTATGAAGAGATGTGGAAGGCTACTAGAAAATCCTTTTTTTTTTGTAAATGGCCACAAAGAACTCTTGCCACCAAATAAACTTTATGCTGCTAGCAGTCACTGACCATAGTTTCTTAGGCTTAGTCCTTTTTGAATGGTGCTACAAGTTCCTTTCTTCCATCCTTCCTTCCTTCCTTCCTGTTGAGATAATGTCTCACAATGGAATATTTGAAAATCAATGGAAGCAAGTAACTGCTTCCAGTTACTGAAACTGCTTCTAGTACAGAAATGCTTTCTAGCAATTTCCAAAGTCAATTGTACTTGACTCAGTTGAAATCCATTTTCTACTATTGGCCCTTTTCCAGCTAAACTTGCCTGTGCTGTACAGATCTTTTTCTGTCATTGTTTTATTATACTGGGGTTTTAGCTGCTATTCCACGAATAAAATCATATTTGGCTATTTAATGCCACTATTTCTATTTTTACAGTCATAAATCACTCTTTTCTAGCTCTAAAGTTGGACACAGCTTTAAGTTTCCTCTCTTTCATCCATTAGGTATTCTGAAATATCAAAACATTTGCTCTAATCTGATTTTGATTCCCATAGTGTTTCCACTCATGTGGAAATATGGTCTGACTTGAGATGTGATGAGCTAGATGAAGTTACTGTGTCAATACACGTTATCTGCATCTTTAAGATTCTTTAGGACCATATGGGATACCATAGATGAGAAAAATATGCAATGGTGGTCGTCTTTGCCTAAAGAATTAATAGCACAGTAAGATAACTGGCTTTAGTGTATAATATTAAAATTAACAAAGGACAGTGAATATTGATTTGAGTCTACAATTTTTTTTTCTGCAGGCTTGAAAACATGATACTGTAACTACTGTCTCTGGCTACATATGTTGAGTTAAAATTGGCATCAATATTTTTATTCAACTCTAGAATCCAGGAGCGCTGTGTCCATTTTATGATCCCCAGTACAAGAAACATATGGGAACACCGTAGTGAGTCTAGTGCAGGACAACCAAGATAATCAAGGCTGTAGCACACAGCACAAAGAAGACATTGAGAAAACTGGATTTGTTCTTAAAGGAGGAGGCTAAGGGTATCTTAAGAAGTAAAGGTTAACATGGTCTCAATCCATTGGAAGGCTATAGAGAAGATGGAGTAACACTCTTCTGAGAAGTGGGCAGTCTTAGGATGGAAGTCAAGAGTCACAAGTCATAAGACAAGAAATTCCCACTGGTTATTAGAAAAAAAAGGTTTACCTGCGAGTGTAGTCAAATAGGAAAGGCTGTGAAATCTGTAAATCTCTGGGTTTGGACAGATTTAATACTCATCTGGGTAATTTCCTGTGTGACTTAGTCTGTTCTGGCCCTGGACTTGAACTTCAGGTTGAACCATAGGTTTTCCATTATACCCAAATCACTCCCCAGCTCCACAGTTCTCTGGATGATATGATGCCCCTCTGCCTCATAAGCACTGGTCACACTGTGCCCTGACTCTTTTCCCTCCCCTTCAGTGACAAAAGGGACAGAGACACTCATTCTCAGGGCTGTTCTCCCACCTGATATGTCTGGTTTATGCTAGTACAGTTGGAAATTAAATGTACCATGCATGAAAAATAATAATCCAGGTATATGAAATGCTTGATTACCTATGAATTATCTTCAATCCTCAATATAGTGGATACACCAAAGTTAAATACAGTATTTTTCATTTTTCTCTATTTTCACCCACACATTTATTATTTCACAATCCACCGTAGCACCATTCTGAGTCACTGAATCACATAAATTTTCCATGTGTTAATATTTTGATTAACAGTGTAATAAAAAATTAATCTCTTAAGAAGTGGCAGTGAAGCATAAGCATATTTTTGTGAGCGATACACTCGCTGAAAAAATAATTTTGCTATTTCAAAAAATCTGTGTGTGCCAGAGTGAAATGTAAAGCTGTGAAAGATGAAACTGTGCAGATGCTGTTAGTCTCTGAGTCAGCAGCTCACATTTCGCAGAAATTAGCATTTTAAGCCTAAGTGCTCCCACTGCGTGCTCGGAACCACCTTCCTGCATAGCCCACTGCCTGCTGCGGTCTGACAGTGCCTCAGAGCTTACACAATTGAAACAGTAACAAACTGATTCACTGTAAATTAACAAAGTGCAGCCAGTCACGCTGAGGAGACATTTACCACAAGAGCAGCCTCTGTCATGGAGGGGGTAGGAGGAGCTGACAGCACAAGTATTATTGTAGAGAGACAAGTGCTTTTTACTGAGGCTGAAGGTGAAACACCTGCAAATTGGTCAAATGATTTATTTTATTTCTTTAATAAATCAGGGCAAGCAGCACTCATTAATTAACACAGACACACAAAAAGAAAGGATTTGTTGGAATGATTTCGATTTTTTTTTTTTAATTTTAAAGTATTTATGCAGCAGTGCCATAGTATAGGAACAGCAGAGTTCCTACTTCATAAAGAAGGATAGCTTTTCACAGTTATACAGCATTTTTAATAAAAGACCTGTTAGTTTTGATCTCTACTGGTGCTCTGCCAGCCTTGAATATGGTCACAATGCCCTGGAAACTGCTTTCTTCTATGCCCAGCTCCTTTGATAGCAGGAAGACACAATGACACAGAGCTGCTCTGCTCTGAGTGCCTCTGATAAATCCAAACTGTCAGACACTGCTGGTCAAAGGTAAATGGGACATCAAGTAGGAAAAAAGAAACACCAAGGATAAAAGGAGCACTGACTTGTTTTGCAGTGCACTTGCAGTAGAGCTCCATACTAGTTTAGCTGTTCACACAGCACTGAACGGAAGAAAGGCTGCTCTGCATACAGCATGTCCTCTTTCAGTTATTCTTTTGTGTGAAGTGGTAACCACAGCTTTCAAAGACAGATAAAATCTAGCATAAAGATACATCTATAGATAAAAGATAATTTTAACAAGCTTTGAAATTATTAGACAAAGCAATGCAGTTTACAAACAAAACCTGATCCATTGAGGATGATCCATCTGAGGATGTAAACAATAACACTTAGGTCAAAGGATGCCCATCTAGCTTAAAACATGAAGCAGTGACCTGAAAACTAACAAGAAACCCAAGGAGGACAAATTTGAAGAAAAAGTGTTTATAGAAGTAAAATGTACTACTGCTGCACTCAAAAGATCATAAGCCAAACTGAGTCTGAGGTTTACCAGCTCTTTGAGGAGTGTACAGAGGGCTGGTGCAAATGCAGAGATAGAGAGAAATCTGCACAAAGCAGTATTGATTTTTTTTCTTGCTAACATATGTGGCATTTTTAAGTCAGAATACTATGTGCAACTGTTTTTCCTGGAGAAGCAGAGCTTTGACTCACTGTAAAAAGTGAAAGAGAAATTCTGTGAAGTCTCAAAAAAGGAGGCATCCTTCTATAATGTCCTCATCTGCCAAACATCATGTGTCATTGCTATTTTCCATATTTTTCCAGTAGTTTAAATGCAAGGAGTTTCAAGTCTCATATTATTTTAAAAATATAGTTTTATCCACAAAACCTGATCATGTAGAATGTCCTTTATAGTCCAGTTAAAAGAGGACTATAGAGGCAAAACCCCTCAGACTAGATAACAGCATTGGATAGAGGGCAAGAATCAATTATTCATTCAGAAACATCTAGAGCTAGTCAGATGATATATCTGCATAACAAATAAAACCGATGATTTGTCCTGTTTTTTTTGAATGCATGATTCATGATTATATGATTACTCATAAGGCTCATGACAACATGATTTGATCCAATCCAAAAACAACCTTGGGAGGAATAGCTGAAGCATGTGCACCCTGATTCAAGCATATGCATTTGTTTTAAAATATGAATAGCCCTATTTAAGGAATTTGATTAATCTTACTCCTAAAGTTATGCATGTTTAAGTTCATTGCTTAACAAGAGAGATAAGCCACTTTAAACAGGATTTGTGATAATAAAGAGTCCTGGCACCTGCCAGGACAGTTAAATTTTTAAGGTACTCATGAGGGTGCAGAGCCTGGAGCCTTGTGGGCATGGCTAAGAGATTATTCTACACCAACCCACCTCGCTGCTGGGGGCAGGAATAAGGCAAACCCACATTAGAGCTTGCTCTCACTCAATTCTCAGTGTCCCTCTATTGAGTTTATATTTTCATATATCTCTTGTACTGGGAAACCCCAAAATGGAAACAATGCACCAGATATATTTCACCAATGCTGAATAGAGGTGCAAGATCACCTCCTCTGACCTGACAGCAGCACTCCTAAAGCAGGTCAAGAAACCATTTGCCTTCTGTTTTGCAAGGACACACTGGTGGCCCATTTTCTACTTGCTGTCCACCAGACCCTCCAGCCGTTTCCTGTCAATCCAGTCAGCCCCTGTGCTGAACTATCCATGGGGTTGCACTCCCCAGGTGCAGGGCTTGACATTTCCCTTCATGGAATTTCATGGAACACCTGTTGGTCCACTTCTCTAGTCTTGTGAGGACCCTTCAAATGGCAGCATACCCCTATGGTGTACTAATAATTCCTTACAATTTTATATCATCTGCAAACTTCCTGAGGGTGCTCTCTGCCTTATTATAAAAGTCATCAATGAATATGCTAATAAGTACTGGTGTCATTATTTACCCCTGTGGTATGCCATTATTGATGGGCCTCCAACTGGACTTTATGCCTTCTATTACAACTCATTGGGACTAGAGTTTAGGAAATCTAGGAAGAATTTCCAATTTAGGAAATTTTCAATCCATGTCTATTTATTTATCTGTTTGTCAATCTGAATGTCAAGGGAGACAGTGCAACATAAAAGATGCAATTAGCAAGTGGGGGTACCCATCATGAAATTATTGCTACTGCCAACAACTAAAAATAGATGCAATATCTGGATTTTCTACCCTTTTATTTTTTAAACAGAGAAGCAGCATTCTGGAGCATATCTTGGGACAGCTACAATAAAAGAACTACAATCTATTACTGCATAGTAAAGGTAAATTTCTACTCTTACATCAGGGCAGATAACAAATAAACCTGGGTCAGCTAATTTGCCAGTGTGTGCACAGCTGATAGCAAGATATGAATTTACTCCTACCATAATAAAAAGATCAATGAAACCTAAACTGGCCCTTTCTTTAAAAAAATGCAATGCAAATAAAATGTAAGAAAAATGTAAAGTAGCCCAAAGTAGCAAAACAAATGCAGGGTCTGGCAAACTAGAAACAAAAACAGGTAGATTGAAATATCATAACAAATCTGATTAGTTTTTCTTCTTATGTAATTTATCAATGATTCTTGTTATCAAATCATGATCCCTTTCACACCATGTGTTGGTTTTTTCTTTCTGGTGTTAATCTTTTTTTTTTAATAGGCCTGGCAATTGCCTTGTAGAATGCCTTTTGTGATTAATTTGTTCCTGACTCTTTGTCTCCATTACAAAACCTAACATCACTGGTGACAAACTCAACATCATCTTTCTGGTGTTTGCTTCTGCCTTCTGCCTCTCCTTTGCCTGGGATATACATGGGCTTCTTCTGGGTGTCTATGATTTTGAATCTGGATCTCCATTTTCTCCTGCTTGGGCCAAACATTCCATACCTGTATCACCTGCTATAATATCACATAGCTTTATATTGTTATGTATAATTATGTGTTAATTACATTTACTGTGGAGAAAGTGTCTATGTAATGGAAATATTTTTATCCTTCCCTGAAAAGTAACCAGCCAATGAAGTACAGTGTTGTATCTAACAGAACATTGAACTACAAAAACATAATGAAAACATGCACAGAGCAACAGCATTAATAGGGATATTTGAATCCTTAAGGATAATCAGATTCTTTACCTCTTGTTTGGTTGCTTCCACAAACACTTTGACAAAGCTTATGAACTGATATTTCAAGGAGATTTTCTGAAACAAAAGGCTCATGAATGTCGATTGTCAGATGAAAATCCAGAGCACTCAAACTCATTTAATCTGCATCGTTAATTTGCAAGTTCATGCCTTTTGTAATGTCATAAAGCAGCTCAATTATTAAAAATAAGATATCCATGAATGGAAGAAGATAATTTTAAAATGAAAAAGACTTTCATATGTTTTACTTTACACAGAAAGTTTTGTTTTGTTCTTGGTCAGAATAAAGCATTTTGGTCACTACATGTATGATCCTCAGGTTTCAAAAACCTTAAAACCAAAAAGATAACTATCAGTTGGCGTATTATAAATAAATATATAAAAACATCAATTTGACAGAAATAAAGTAAATTTTACATAATTTTATTTTCCATGGCAGATCTTTATCTCCTGCAGAAAGAGAAAACATTTAAGAGTTGTGGGCAGATAGAAGGGTTTCCTTGCTGGGCATTTGGGGAAGGGGTTACAAAATAATTGGGGGAAAAAAGGCTTGGAAAAGTTACAGTCTTAAGGTCTTTCTCTATCAGCTAGATCCCTGTCTTACATTGCTCATGCCCTTGAACTCTGACATATATAAAGACATCTTCCAGAAATTAAAGGATGGTTTCAGTCTTCTCTCTGTCCTTAACCTCTCAGGTGATGATGTGAACAGAAGTGCCAATTAGTGCCAAACACAGTGATATTCTGTGAATGCATTCCAATTAGAAACCATCAGTTCATTTGACAGAGACAATTAGTGCCAGTAGAAAGTACATTTGAGTTTCTGAGGAAGTTATTAATATATACTGTACACCAGAAACTTCCTCAGAAGCCATTATTGATAACAGTATCAACAAAAAATATAGAAAAGTAGATCCATATCATTAAGAACTACGTTTTTAAAGGAAAGTAATGCAACTGTTGACTTGCTTTAAATAAGAAAAAGAAGTAAAGGAAAAAAAAATAGATACTAAAGTAATTTTGAATATTTGTGGTGAAATATATATCCATGTCCAGAAGTAACTGGACAAAGATTTATAATCATCCTCAAGTTTAATCCCTCCTGTGATGTGAATTGATATGTAAATCTGGGGCCTTAAATATAAAAGTTGATATTTTCCAGTAGATACTATAGAAAAATGTCATGTGTACCCCCAAAAGCATACACTTAAGGGTTTTGGGAGTTTATTAGTTTTTGTAAGATTTCTGTCTGCTTCTTCTCTGAAATAGATGATCTGTCATTGCATTGTATATTAGGCACTACCTTTTTATTCAACACATAGGAGTTATGCACATATCACGTCATCCATATAGCACAGTCAATGATTGCATATGGTACACTAAGAATATAAATTATATATTCTTTTCTAAACCAGAATGAGCTTGTATTTTATATAGTGGGTTTTTCTTTAGAAGGAGAAGCTGGGCAATAGTTGGCAATAACTGACTTTCAAGACAAGAGCAAATCTTACCTCCAGCTCATGTAGTGCTCTATTTTGAAATAAAATGCTTTAATAGAATTTTAGATAATTGGAAGCTGAACTTAGTTTAAATCTATTCATGATTTATCATCCAAGTCAGCAGTTTAGTATTTCTTTTTCAAAGACGCTTTGATATTGCTTTTGTCACTTTTGTCACTACTTACGTAAGTTACACAAGTCTTTTGGGTAAGTGAAAGAACATGCCACCTAAAAGCCAGCAACAAACCAAGAATGGACTTAAACAAAAGATTTCATAAATTAAAGTAAACTCTTCTGGTAAGTAGATTGGATAGATTGGATGACATTTTATTATCTGCAAGGTTAGAGCACCATTAGCAAAGCTCTGCAGAATAATGGGATTTGGGTGCACTACCCGACAAGGTATTATCCTGAAAATTAAAGATATTATTAAAGTATAATAATGTTTTAATGTCTTCAAATTCTGTCTTGCATTTAAGAATCAAAAAGATATTTGGCTTCATTTACCCTCCTTGGTCTTGAACCACCCTTTCCTCTTTCACCCTGCTCACTTTAAAGTATATTTTTCCTTAGTGTCCTAAGTGTCTCCCTTACACTTGCTTTTTGCTTTTTCTTGCTGTTTTAAGGAAATAATTATGGATGCTGAGGAAACAGCCTCACCTGACCCGAGTAATTTAATTTGTAGGAAAACATACAGATTTAAAAATTTTAGTGAAGATCAATTCACAACAGATAGACAAAGGTTTAATTTCAGCAGAAAGGAGTACGTTGGTTTAGAAATAAAATTTTGCTGTGAAAATAGCAAGTAAATATTGGTACATTGTACAAATGTTTGGTGGCTTGCAGTTTTTGACTTTATGAGTAGTTTTTTGAATCTAACAAGATGTCTGCATAGGACTGCCATATTAAATACCAAAATAATACTTAGAAGAGAAAATTGTTGGATTCCTTTTCTGTTCCTGTAATTTTTGTATTAGTATTCTTTATTTCTGTGACTATTTCAGTGTGAGATGTGTAATTGCTTCCTGGCAAGCATTCTTGAACTAAGAAAACTCCAAGTTCAGTGTTACAGTCTTGAATTTGATTGGTGTGTGATTCCTTACAAGACACTGCATTCACCTGTTTCCATCTCTTAATTTACAGTCCTCAGTCTGAAGGAATCAGGATGTTTTGCAACCTCTGATCTGTAAAACAATGACAAGTTCTACAATAGCTTTTTGGATTTGGTTTTGTTTTCTTTTTAACACCAACCCATTAATTCATTAGCAGAATGACAGTTCTGCTGTGATTCAATACTTGTGTTTCAGAAGAGGAAGGAGACTTGGTCTGCACATTTGCTTGGCCATGTAGGTACATGGAGTTCTGGCTGATCTTCCTCCACCATCTGCTCAAGTGCTTTTTTGTATCTGTGTCTGCAGGAAACTTTATTTTCCCCCTCCCTATTACTGTAATTACCCTCCTATTCCAAGAAAGCTGCCATTTATGTACTGGTTCACCTCTTCCACTATTATGCACTGATACCACATGATCTTAGACATTTACATTATAGACATGATAATCTAAAATGCAGTTGTCAGAACTCCATTTATAGTTGAAAGACAAAAAAAAAAAGGCATTTCTTCATATCTCATCCTCATCCTTATGTAAAACCTAAAAATAAATCACATGAATTACAATTTAGATGCTTCTATTTTTCTCCAGTGAATGACTAAAAAGGGAGGCAAGGATGACTAATTCAAATACAGCCCTCTGCTTTGTAGATGTTCAAATCAAATAGCTAATATACATATTTTATTTACTAATGAACTTGTACTGCTTTTGCTCATTCATATAAGAAGAATTTTAAGACAATTCTTAATTACATACATAAATTCTTCTTTCTCTCTCTGCTCAGACAGGAGAGGAATAGTTGAGCCAACTCTTTCCCAGATACCATCTTTTTTAAAAAAAGCATTCATGATTTAAGTGGTAGTTATTTGCTTCTGTCACTGAGATCATATCAAGAGGTCTTGGAAGGCATTTTACATTATCAGTGCAATTTTGAACACATACCTCACTTGCTGATGAAATAGGACAAAAGATACCACAATAAATTTTGTTTAACATTTAACCCCCCATTTAATTTACTGTGGTGGAAAGGCAATGATCAGGCAAGACACAAAACCAGAAGGCAGTGGTAGATTTACAGATTACTTCTGAACACAACAATGCTCATCGAGACTGGCCTTCCTTAAGCCTTTGATGGTAATAGTAGATGAGATGAATGTTTTTTAGAGGTGTGGGGTAATTGTTGTAGTTTATTAGCACTTATTATTTTTTACCACACTAGTTCTGATCAAATGACAGTGCCACAAGAAAGAAAGCTGTAATTTAGGAAATTTAATTAGCCATATTTTTTATCCTTCTTTCCCAAAGACTTCTCCAAAGACTTTTGTTTAAAAACTATTAACATTTTGATTTAAAAAACTCATTAACTGAGAAGTTTCCATATGATATTCAGGCTTTGAGAAGTGAAATGAGCTCTGAACATCCAGTTTGCTATAACTTTCTCCTCAGAAAACAATATATAGGCAGTGTGAAATGTACATCAGCTGGTAAAACATCCTGCCACCTCATACACAGAAGTTACAAGATAGAAATTGCATCATGTTGAACTACAACGCAATAGGGCACTCATGGAAATAGATGACAGTCTTTGCAAAAAAA
>VZDJ01004378.1:1104481-1194313 GCA_008694505.1 Cyanoderma ruficeps
AAAAAAAAAAAAAAAAAAAAGTTGTATATGATTCCAAGGATGACCTGTTGACCCAGACTCCTTCACCTAGGTTTGCTTTATGCAAATTCAGGAGGATTCTGGAAATGTGCATCTATAAATCATTCTCTGAAATATCCTCTGTTATCAGAAGCAAACATCATCTCGCTTGAAGTTTGCAGCTTCTCAGGCTTCCAGATTGCTTGATTACTGTTGAGAAGCTAAGGATGATATTTCTAAACTGTCTAACTACGGTTTCTTAGGAATAAAAATCATTAATGCTGTGATGACTGAAAACCTAACCTATAGTATAAGGCTTTTCTTCAGGACAGAATTTAAGAAAATTAGCGCATGACCCTAGAGTATAGGGAGAACTCCTCTGTGGTTGTATTCTGCAATTTGTCAGTTCACTCTTACCAGAAAAAAACTAATGGCCAGAAAGATTGACCCCCCAAAATGAAGGATGGTTAATCTAGTTGGTTTTAAACCACAGTATATCACTGCCCTCTATCTAGGTGACATGTATTGTACACATAATGACAATATATGATAATGTAATATATTTTGTGTGCTTTGGCTTGGATTGATTTACAAGGGAAGGCAAAATTGAAGGATTGACACACCAAAACTTTAGACAAAAGTTCAGAGGAGGAAAAGTAACATGGAAGAAAAAATAATAGTGAACTGAAAAAAAAAAAAAAGGAAAGAAAGAAGAGAAAAAGGCAGAGATTATGGAGTACAGAGGAGTAGAAGGCACACATACATGCAGAAATGAGAAAAAGAGAAGAAAACTAGCAATTATCAGTGAAACAAGAAGAGAGAGGGAAAAAGCCATGAGCAAAAAATGAAGCAAATTGAGGAATAAAAGATTGCTGGGATCACAGTCCTACCAACCTGTGAATTTTGAATGGGTACCAGCCAGCTTCTGGGAGAAGGCCAAAGAGTTGCTTGGCTAAATGAGAAGCAGTTGGCATCCTGGTATTTCACATGTGATGAGCATCCAATATGTGACACTTGATCTTATGCCAGGGATATGCTATGGTTTGAAATTTCTAGCAGCCAATCAGAATACCCACTGACTATTTTCTTTTATCATATTAATTGCATGTCCTGCACCAAAGAGTACTTAATCCAGATGCACATGAATTTAGATGGAACAAAACTCAGACTGTTTAAAACAGCTGTTCAGAATCAGTCCGTAAAAGATAAATTCTATTTTGGGCAGAAACTTGTTTCTTAGATCAAAGTGCTTCACTCATTCTATATTTTTTATTCTTTAACAAAAAAAGTCAGATGAATCAGGAACCGTTTTTATTTAATTATATATTTATTTGATAACCTTCAGACAGATATGGCTATCAGAGATGGCACTAGAAGTGCACTTTCTTGTATTTGGCAACCTCTGAATTTATGATGTTGCAGCGCTAATTCATCCTATGATTCTAACACAGAGTAATTGATAATCAAAGGTACAGTTTTAGCTTAATCATCATTCCTTTACTAGAGAGTACATTTCGGTGAGTAGTATGCCTTTGCAACATGATTAAAATCTATGAAGTTGCTATATACATTTTAATACTAATATTTATCCTGAGCCAGGTTTAAAATGATGCTTTAAAATCTCTTTTTTCTAAAGATTAAAAAGAGGTGAGCAAAAGTAGGATGAGACCTACATGTCCTTTTCTATACTTACGCAAATTTGACTGTTTTAAATCTCCTGCTTGTTAATTTTTCTAAAGGAACATGTCTGCTAATAAATAGTTGCAGATAGTTTATGCCAGAAAGATGCCAGAAAGATGGCATATGATTCCCTAGTTACAGTCTTGGCATAGAGGGTCTAGTTTGTTAATATATTCTTTTCTTCTTATTTTTTAATTTATGTAAGGTTCTGAAAGAACTCACTTCTGTGTTGCAGAATATTGCAGAGACATCCATGAGCATTTATCATAAGACTTAATGAGAAAAGCTTCTACATTGATATTCGGTGGAGTCTTCTCATAATACTATTTTTTTTTTCAGAGTAAATCTCTAATTACCTATAGAAATGTTAAAGGTGTTGAATGTTAGGAACAATCCAACTGGGATAACACATAGCCAGCCTTGCACTGCCCCATTCACAAGTCCTCAGGATGGACTTCTTTCCAATGTTTGCTTAGGGTTAAGAGCAAAATTGTAAAATGAATGAACTATTCAAGTGAGGAAAGATTTTTGCAAACATGTATTTCAAACCCTTTAAATGAGGTCACACAATAACAGGTCAAATTTTGATGCCGTGGAATTTACCAATTTTTGCTGTGTTAATTCTAACATGAGCCAATCTCCATTTTTTTCATCTAACTCAGGGATCCAGAAATATTTGCATGTGGGATTTTCATTCAGGTTTCTGAATTCAGCATGAGGTGTAATTGTGAATATGTTTATACAAGCAATTTGTATCTCGCAAAAAGGTTTGTCTTCACCTCCATATATGCTTCCACATTCTGGAAAGCAGATGTAAGTCACAGGAAATTTATCTCTAGGATTCTTTACTTTTAGATGCATGTAAATATCATGTGAGCTTTTTGGCCCACTGGATAAAATTCATAAAACAATAAATGTATTAATCTAAAATATAGAGTGAATTTTATTTTCCTAATGAAATAGTCTCAGTCCTCATTGTATACTTACATAATCTGAGTAGTTTTTAGTTTAACTGATTTTTAACATCCAAATAAGATTAAAATGAAAACTAAATCTATATAAAGCCATCTTCTATAATTAAATGGTGCTTTTCAGTAGGAACAAGCACATTGTAACTGCGGGTTTTAAAGTACAAAATAAGACTGTGTAGGGAAGGTGATGACTACATTCAAATTAACATTGGTAAAAGATTCTGTGAGCTCATTATTCTACAGAAAATGAAGCAAATGTATTTCATACCACAAGCCCTGCTTTAAAAAGCACAGTGCTTTTATTCCCTCAGTGACTTTGATAAACATCCTACTCCATGGTGATTGCAAGCATGTGACCACAACAAAAGTCTCATGACTCCCAGGGGCAGCTCAGCATGAGTAAGCAATTCCTAGCACAGTCCAAAGACACATTCCAGTAAGAGATTACAGTTTTTGTACAGCCCCATGATTCCTGCCACTCCCCATCCTCCAACAAAAACATCATTGTTGCTATTTCCGATACATCAGGAGACTTAATGACTATCCCACCGAACACTTTAACATTTCTTAGGAATAAGAAATAAGGCCATTTTCTATGTTGGTCCTGGGTGGTGACAAACATGTGCTAATGGGCCCCAGATAAACTAATTGAGAGCTTCATTGAATCCAGAATGTCATAATGCATTTGGAAACAAGACAAAGTGTTTCCAAGAAAGATGTGCTTTTACCCATCACAAATAACCCAATTAACTAAGTGCTTTACAGGGAAACATAGAAAGTCAGGATTTTGCTTTCAGTCAATAGAAAAGATTTCCCAATTTGCAGTTCAAGCCTGAACAAATTAAAATAAATTCAGAGGCTCTTAACAATAAGTGGAATTTTAGAGGACTCTCATGAGATCACCTGCACCCTGTCCAACCATTACTTTTTAAATAAAAAAAAAGAAGAAAATGAAGAAACCAAAACAACCCCCCACCCAGTTTTAGTTTAGTTGACATCCCAATTCAGGTCAGCTGTTGGTCTGCTTTGATAACTCTACTGCACAAACTTGAGCTTATTGAAGAAATAGAGGACTGTTTGTAAAATCAGCAGCTATTTAAGTGTGAGATAAGGCTGCTGGGCCAGAATGTCACAGTGCTGCTGCTGCTGTGCTTCTTCCTGTAGTCTGTGCTGGTTCAGCTACACCGTTTCATTCCACATGAATAAATATAACTAGTCTGGACAGCTATATTCTGTAAATGTAGCAAGAGAATGTGAAAATTGCCTAAACCATGGTTAAAGTACCGTAGTTATTTTGACATGAAGCATAATTTACATAGTATTTAATGTCACCTCTCATTAACACCGTCTTATGCCGCTCATGCAGGGTCTGAACCTGCATAATGCTCATCAATTAAGAACCATTAGTTTTCTACGAAGTTGCCAACGAGGAAGCTTTTTTCCACATCTTCTATTTGCAAGCCACAAAATAGTGAACAATTTTCTTAGTCATTTCCAGCACATTTTTGCCACCCTACATCCAGTTATCCTTCTGAGAGAGTAAGTTTTTAGATTAATTTCCACAAATATCTCCTTGTATAAGACTTCCTGGAGACACTTGCAAATTTTAAAGCATGGCCTAACTACCAACACTTCTGTTTACTTTTCCTCCAAGGTTTACATGCTCCAGCTTGCAGTGTCAGCTGAGGTTTGAAAGGTATAGCAATGTCTCAAAATTTATTTTAATGCTTCTTCCAGAGTCCAGAATGGGAAGCCGACCTGAAGCTTAACTCATGTTATACAAACTACAAGAAAATTTTGCTTTATAGGGGTTTCCATGAGTACATGGCCAAAAACTGACTAAGAATCATAGAATCATAGAATTGTGAAGGTTAGAAGAGACCATTAAAAACATCCAGTTCAACCACACACCCAGCACTACCACTGTAGCCCCTAAACCATCACAGAGTGCTAGATCCAGACAAACACTTTCAGGGAGATGGCTCCGCCATCTTGCTAGGCAATTCCAATGCATGACCACCCTGACAGTGAAAATATTTTTTCTGTTACCCATTCTGAATCTTCCCTGTCTCAGCTTAAAACCTGGTCCTCTGGTCCTCTCACTGCAAGCCTAGTAGAAAAGACTGGTCCCCACCTCACCACAGCCTCCTTTCAGAGAGTTGTAGAAAGCAATGAGCTCCTCCCTGAGTTTTCTTGAAACTAACAAACTAGGCTCCCTTAGCTGCTCCTCTTAAGATGTGTTTCTAGACCTTTCATCAGCACTGTTGCCCTTCACTGGACACACTCCAGACCTCAATGTCCTTTGTAAAGTGAGGAGAGATCTAGTACATTATCTGTTGCCCACTGGGCTCTCTGTCCCTTGCTAGCAGTCAGCGCTCCCTGGATTAAACCAAATTAGTGCAGTGTCAATATATTTTAAAAATGGCTTAATCCTCTTATTTTTTGGCTGTACATGTTGAAATAGATATTCTTGCAATATTTCTCATGAATCTAGATAATAATATATAGGGATTTTTTTTTTCTTGCTATCTTGACAACACTTTATGCCTCTTTGCTTTGAGGTTTGGGCAGAGTTTTTTGAATTAGTGTTTTGGGGTTTTTTTTACTTAAGAGACATATCTTTTTTTCCTTGCTATGAAACTTTTACAATGTGGTAATAACATTCCAAATATAACTAGGTATCACTCTATCAGTGTCTGTATATATGCTGACAAAGAAATTATAATTTCTCCTATTTTGTATATTGCAGAGAGTAGTTTAGCACAAACATATGGAACACCTGATTCAATGTGATTCCAGGCTAGGCTTTGAGTCCCATATGTTATTAAATAATGGTAGTAGGTTTAATGCTTGGTGGGGATAAAGGGGTGAAGGTGCAGCTAGAGGTGGGTATACAGGCAAGTATAGCCAGTTACGATCATGACAGATGTCTTTGGGAAGCTACTGAAGAGCTCTAAACGTGGAGCCAGACACATCAGTTTAATCCAATAACAGATTTTGGGGTTGGTTGATAGAATGTATTGGATAGCTGCCAAGAAGGGCCTGATGGTTACATTGGACTCTTCCAGGCTCAGAAGCAGCTAAGTTTCATTTCTAAATGGGTTGCATTTAACTTCTTATTACAATATTAGAAGGAAGGCAGGACAGAGGAGGAGGCTGATGAGTACTATCTGATTTCTAGTCCCAATATTTATGTCCCTGTGCCTTTTTTAGGTACAATAATTATTTATAAAACGCTTATTAGTCACTCAGGGTGTGATCATTGACTAATTAAATTGACATTAAGTTTCTCTAATTAGACAGTGTTTGGGAAACATTTCAAATATTAAGAGAACTGCATTAATGAAAGAACTATTAATCATTTGATCATGTGGGCTCACTAGATGACCATAATACACAGCCCTGGTTATCTGCATTTAATCACCCAGGTAGGCACACTTACTTTAATAAAACTTAACGATATTCTTTTAGTCAGGCATTTACATTGACCTGCTAGCTTTGAAATGCGGTACTCACCTCTGCTAATCACTTTATCTCCCCTCACCCATTTGTCTTGTTCCATTTGCCCTATGAGATCAGAACGAGAGGAGGCTCTTGAATAGTTTAAACGAGTTTGGGATTTGACAAGAGAAAACTAGACATTAAAAGAAGCTGCTGGCATCAAAAGAGAACCAACACTCTAACCCTTGGTTCTACAGGACAAAACAATTGTTGAGCATGACAGCCTCACTGTGTTTTAAGTATTCTCACTATATTCCTTAAGCAAAATTGCTATTCAAAGCAATGGAAATTTCCTTAAAAAGAAAATATTCCTAAGAATATCTTTTTGAACCATTGAGGCTGAGAGCTAGTGATTGATGCATTTTTAGGAACACTTTTATCTTTATTCTAGACATAGTAGTTTTTGCAGGTGCATTTTTATTTAGCCATATGTGAGAGTGGATGATCTAAAAAAATGTAACTAATAGAAGATGAAAAACTATTTTACTTAAAATATAATGACAGGATTGTGATAGTGTAATGTTAGTATTGCGATGCAGGTGAATATTTTCATATCATTAGAGAAACCAAGGTTTGATTTTAATTTTATCAAAACACAATGACATAACATTGCTGTCTGAAGTACTATTCATGATTAGCAATTAGAGAACAGCATGGCAAAATTTTTCACTTTCTGTGCTCTTTCAGTACGTTTTTACTCCGGCATCTAATCTTTGTAGACCTTTTCATCATTATCCTAAATTAGATTATGTAGATCTAGAATAAAAATTGTAAAGGCATACAAAAGCAGAATGGTTAGCTGCTTCTTTTTTTGCTTAAAATGTTTTATTTTCACACCGATTATGAACAATATGACAACCGTTATTTGGAAAAGGAGTAATACTGAAAGAAAAGCAGATAATTACCTATAGGAAAAAGTGATAGGAGTTAATCTAGTAGGGAAATGGAGAAGAGGCTGCCATAGCTTCACATTCACAGGTGCCACCAGCAGTGAGGCTGGGCCTGAGTCTCCAATAGTCACACGTGAACACATACACACCAAGTTTTTATCTATACATGTACACACAACTGGTCACACAGACCATAGCATGGACAGAGAATGCACTCACACAAACACCAATAAAGCATCAATATCCTGTTCTTATCTCTGACTAATGAGAATGAAGATCAATTAGCGAAACACATAATCTGTGCGGATCCCTCCAGCAGCTGGGCTCAGAAACGGCAGAAGCTACGCCTGGATCACAGGTCTGCCCATCACTGGCACGTGGACATATGAGCCTGCAAGGCCACAGCCCTAGTCCAGCTGCTGATACTCAGAGCACCTTTGGTAAAGCACAGAGACTGACAGACACACACATGATCTATCTCTCCAGTAACTTGCCTGATGGGCATTCAGTCTACCCAGTCCCTGGGTTTCAACCTCTGATTTAATGCACAAACACAAGTAAACAGGCCACAGATGATTCCCACTTCTGGTGTTAGCCAAACTACAGATCTCATGGTTTCTACAGGAGCTGGCCTGGACCTCCAGGTGCCTCCAGTACCAGTTCTCAGACCTACTCTCAGGGATCTGACCCAGCCTTTCAGCTACTCCAAAATGTGACTCTCAAATCTCTTATCCTGCTCACTTGCTAGACCAGCCAAATGTTTGCTGGTAATTGCACATGCTGACATGCACACCCACACTACACACACATACTCCGGTTTCTCTAGGTGATGGCACCATAGATGCATGGGTCTCTAGACTTGCTGCCCTACCCAGTGGCTGGTATCTAGACCTCCATGCACAGACATGAGCACAGAATAGAGTCTCCCCCAAATAGTTAAGGAAGTTTTTAAAGATCAGGCAGGGGTCATGATCATCCTTCCAGAGTAGCTCTGGAAAGAGCCAGGTCAGAGGCTCCTGATAAGCTTTTTGGTGTTCCCCAGCTGTTGTTCCTCTGGGCTCCTCTGTGTTTGTAAACAACGTAACTGAAAGATTTCTTGTTGAGTAAGAGATGATTCTCTACACTCCTGGAAAGAAGAGGAATGAAGATTGATTAGTCTTCACAACTCTATTTATTAAGTAACTTGTCTAGTTCCTAGGTCAAACTAATGCACCCGCTTCAGCTTCGGCTTCTTTTGTACTCATGTTTTAGGCCCTGGAGAGGCAAGGAAGGGGTAGGTCAGACATTTCATAGTTTGGGTAGCCATGACAAAATTTTATACAACTCTCTGCACTACCATAAGCTTCTCACATGGTGTTTGCCAGATCAATACTCTTTCTCACCTCTATCTTGTTTTCTCCTTCTGTTTCTGAAAAGTGGAAATATTAAACTTATATAACAACATGAATTGAGGACAACAGTCACAAATTAAAACCATGACACCAATATTAGGATAATATATTCATTGCTATTTGTGTCACTGCTTAACAGTGACGTAACTGGTGTGTGTACACCCAGTGAAGGAAAGTCTCCACTGTGGAGAATTTATCACATTAGATAGGAGAATGAGTCAGGTAGGAAAACAGAGGCACAGTCTTGCTTAGAAAGTTAGTGGCAGAAATGAGACAATATGCTTTTAAAAGAGCCTCAGGAAGTTTAAGTGATCTCCTTGAAGATATTGAAGTGCCTTATAATTCATTTGTAGGTAGATTTATTGAAATTTAAACTCTTGTTTGTTTGGCTTGCAGTGGTAGATTTTTCAATCACATTCATTCTAATACTTCTATTATGTGTCTGTCCCTTTTGCCTTGTGTTCTTTTTAACCCAAAATACACACTTTTTATAATTCCTTTATTTTTCTATGTCATGTCCATCACAGTCTTCTCCCGCTTCCTAATATTTATCAAAATGCACCTTCCAAAATGTATTTGAGAAATTATTGTTCTTTAATTCCTTAAACCTTACACTCATATTTACACATGATTATCGTCTGCATTACTAAATTTCAATGCCCTGTCTTTAAAAAAAATTAAAATTCACATCTCTCTCCAAAAGACTAGCAATGGGCTATATTTTATTTTGCTTTGTTTAGTTTTATAATTAGTAACTTGGACATAACAAGCACAGTGGATGAAAATCTGGCCATGATTAGAATGTTTTGCTGTTGATTTAATTCATGCACCCTGCCAAAAATAAATAAATAAATAATATCTTATTCTGACCCCTGACTACATAAATAAGATGATTTGGAGTTGCAGCTGGTACAGATTGATGTGAAATCAGTGTTAGGCCTGGTACATCAGCTAGTTTGGTTGCAGCTTTGTTGTACCTGAAAGGCAAAACTCCAGATCTAATTTCACTGCTATACAGTGTAGAAGAACCTTCCTTCAACCACTGCTATAAAATTAAACATTGCAGTTTCATAATATAATACTATTTATAGATGAAATTTGAATTTATATGCTGCCCCGCAAACCAGAACTGCTATCATTAGAGAGAAGGTTCTTTAGCATCTGTAATAGCTTCTTACATGGAAGAAGACATCCATTTGACTAAAAATTTGCATCAGGTTTGCTTCAAGTTGGAGGACCATCCCAAGCCTCTCGGTTACTGTGCTTGGTTAGGTTTGCCCAACAGCCAAACTCCCACTCACTCAGCTGCTAATCCAGCCCTCTCCTCGGAGGGGCAGGGGGAAGAGGTGGGATATCAAAGATCCTCGGTAAAGACATAGACAGAACCTACCATGGCAAGGGAAACAGACTAGACTTAGGGAAAGTTAGCAGAACTTATTGAAATGGGTGTTGGGAGTAAGAAACAAAGACAAATGTTAAAACAACACCTTTCTCCCCATTCACTCTTTTCCTCCTGACTCCTCTACACCCCTGAGCAACATAGTGGGAATGGGCACTTGGTCACGCTGTAAAACATGGTCTCTCTGCTCCTTGCCTCCCTTTTCATCTGCACTAAGAGGGCCTCTAGATGGGCCCTTTCCCCCTGCATAGGCCCTTCCAGTCGCTGGGGTTCTCCAATTTAATCCTTCGCTAGCGTGGGCTTTCCTTGGGCTGCAATTCCTGCAGGAAATCCCCTCTGCTCTGCTATGATCTCTGCAGGGGCATCTCTGCTTTGGCATTTGGGGCACCCCATCCCTCTCCTTCTTGTCTGCCCTTGGTGTCTGCAGGACCATTTCTCACAGGTTTTTCCTTTGTCCTCTGCCTTTGACCTTCGTGGCATTTCTTTGCCCTTTCTTAAATGCATTTTCACAGGCAGCAGTGCCCTGCAGTGGGTGAGCTGGGCCTGGCTGGAATGGGACACGTCCAGCCCAGGCCAGGGTAGGCCTCTCCTCAGGGAGCCCCCGCCACTGTGCTCTGCTGGTTTGCAAATTAATCATTCCATTTTCCCTATCACCAAAGTTTAAATTTGTACAGTCAGAAATTTCATAGTATTTACATTTGCACAAGAAATGTGTAAAATTATGGGCGTATTTTCCGTATTCCAAGTTTTCAGAATTATTCATTTACTTCTTAAGAAATTCTCAGCACGCAGTTATTTTTAGTCCTCAGGAAAGTAGCTTGGTTTTTTTAACAGTGATGACATTGAACCTTCATAAGGAGAGTGGTACCTGGCCCAGATTATCTTTCAGATAATTACAAAAAGGAGACAAACTGCCTCACTGAATCTCAGCAGAAATGTAGGCATTATGTAAGCTATTTCTGGAAAGAAAGCCATTTATTTCAGTAAGTGTTTGGGAAACTACCCAGACCTATACTGCAGGAGCTAAATATAACCAACAATTCAATTTGACTAATTTATATAGAGTATTCCAACAGGTGTAATGCATGGGACCTCAAGCCACCTCCCAGTGCTACTTTTCTCTTTTAAATGTGTGTCACTATATTTATTTCCTTCATTTATGTCTTTTTAAAAAAGATTCTGAAATTACTGGAGCTGACTAATAAAGTTTAGGGTCACATAATCAAAATAATTTAGAAAATATTGTTTTAAATCTCAACATCAAGAAATTCTGTGTCAACAAGCACAAACTTTGCTCAAAATGCAAAAAGCTGCAGAATAGGCTTGAGACTTTATTTTAAAATGAAGTCTTCTTACAGTCCAAGTTCCATGAATGCCTTATGTCTGTGTGTGTTTTCTTTCTTAATTTTTCAAAATAAATACATCTTTGAACATACCTCTTTAAAAATTTTGCCATGTCACATTACTGAAAAACAATATTAATTAATTCTTCAGTACATAAGAATACATCTCCTGATGACATTTTATCATTGATTTAACAAGATTTTGGATGCCAGTAGGTAAATAGGATTTTGTAGAGAAATGGAAGCAAAAAACAAGGTGAGTATATGGGAGCAGTCTGAAAATGGTGGGAAGTTTAAGTGTAAATCTAAAATTGAAAAGGTCTCTTTGGCACACCTGCCCAAGGGCTTTCATTTGTTTGCATGTAGAAGAATTTGGAATATAAGGAAAGAAATCAATCCTCTTAAGGAAAAACATTACCATAACATTAACTTATCTCTAGTGTTTCTGACCAGTGTCATAAAATTCTGATAATGCCTGAAGTTTGAAAATAGTGAAGCTTTTCATCACAGAGCTTAAATGCTACATTTAGTTTTCTATCAAGCTATGCCTTCGGGTACCAGTTTCACTTCATTTGTTATTTGGTACAGTTTACCACATCCAACAGATAGATTTGCTTTGTTGACACCTCCACACTGTTGCTGTTCATTCTGAAAGAAAACCAGGGGCTCTAACAGCTTGAGACATGCTCCTATTTCGGCAACCATAGCAACGAGTATGTGTATTAAAGTATAGGTCACATGGCTTAGTTTCCTAAGGCTAATTAATTTCACTAATTATGGCCTCATACCAGCTGCAGAATGTGTTGGTGACCCAGTGAAATCAGCTGTAGACAACTGCTTTCCTTACTGTGGCGGTACAACCTCACCATGTGGAGATATTAATGTCATTATGAGAGCTGCATACAGTATATACAGAAAACAAATATGACTATGTGTTTAGAGACTGGACTGTGGGAATTTGAAAATTTTTAATGGAGATGTTTAAATTTTCTTTATTGCTTTCTCTATCATCTGTCAGTATTAAATAGGTTATAAAGAGGTGAGTAGTTAAGCTTAAAATATTGTCATTGAAAGGCTGTTTAATTCACCAGCTTTACAAAGGATTTATGAAACATCTACCACTTCGGGCAATACAGAGATATATATATAAATATATATTTAATATATTAGTCTCTAGAAAACAAGTAAAAACAAAACAGCTTCTGCTTGTTGTTTTTTCTATAATGCAAAACTAACACTTCACTGAAAATTAAAAAATATTTTATGTCACAAAAAAGATTGACTGTATTACACATTGTAAGGCCCTAAGTCTTTCTTCTTTGCCTAAACAATAGAGTTAATTTTAGCCCTCACCACATATGCAGTTTGATTTGTGTTTTAATAGAAAAGCAGGTGTCTACCTAGGCTTTGCGGAGCAATTAACAATTCATTTTATTTAAAACCATGGTGTCTCACTGGTCAAACTAATTGAAGTAAATAAGACATTTTCAATCAGCTAAAAGAAGGCATTAAAACAACCTTGTAAAATTGTCATGACAAATTACCAGCCAAAGCACAAAACCTTCTCAGACGGCCTTTACCATGGTGATTGATGAAAATGAAAAATTAATGATATCTTACTGGCCTGTCAAGAGAAAAAATTGCTTGCCTGAATGAATAGAATTTTGTGAGGCAACATTAAATTAAGGAAAATTAATAAAATACACAAATGCACTTTATTTTTTAGCATAATTATTAAAAATGCTGATTCTCCGACAGCAGGGAAAAAGTGCCAAATTCTACTCTCAACCCCCAGGACATAGACTGTCTTTGTCTAGGTTTGAGAGTAGCATTAAAGAGTCAGTAAAAGGCTATATTCAGGAAATTGTGCAGTTAGGAAGGACGCAGAAGAGAAAACCTGTTATCAGGTGGACTGCAGGCACTGCCCCCAGAATGGAAGGTGCACAGAAGGACAGACTGACACTTCAGTCCTGGCTCTGAAGAGGAATGGTTCCAGTTTCCTACATTGTGCTCATGCCCATCAGGCCAATCATGAACCACCACAGATTTTCTCAGAAGTGGGTCCAGGTGGAAGAACAGTGTTCTCAGAGGTGAGTCCAGGTGGAAGAACAGTGTTTGGTAAAATACAGGTTCGGAATAATTAGATGAGGAGTTTCCTTAAATATTTCACTTGTGTCTCTATCCAATGTGGTTTTTTCCTCCTTTTTATCTTTCTTGGAAATAGACAAGTAGTCGTCATGCCTCTTATCCCTGTGTCACTTCCTCCTATAACAAAACTAGAGTCTGCATAGTTCTGCATAATTGCATGAAACAGCATGAGTCTATATAGGGGAAAAAACCCCAGACTGTTCAACTAGTGATAACATGAAGATATTGACCATAAAAATCATGTTGAGATTTTAATCTTTTAATCTCATTTTTAAATGTGAATTTAATAATCAAATGTCTTTTGTGGGTTAAAAGACACATAAGTCCTCTAACATAATTTTCCAATAAAAGAAATTGTCCAGGAATGTTTGTTTAAGGAACACTTTTTCCTCCCTGTTGTGACTGCCTGTGATGTATACTTGTACCTGTTAAAAATACTGCTTTCTCACTGTCAGAGATATATTTTAGACTGAAATAAAAGAAGATCGTATGTTTAACAGCTATATAATGTGACTTGTCAACATGATTATCTACCTCCCAACTTATACAAAAAGGACATTGAGTTTATTGAAGAAAATAGCCTAGAGAGTCTGGCAGCCTGAAATGCTGCCTAACTGCAATAACCCTTGTGAAAAGAAGGGTCAATTAGAGAGGCTGATGATTAAGAAAGTGCCCTAGTCTCTAGGTCAGATGCTGTGTAGACTGAAACTAATGGTACCAATTTTGCCGCATCTTGTAAAGAATACTAGTCAAAACAGGTTTCAAAGAGAAAATAACAAAAAAAGAGTTGGAGATTTTTATGAATAGAATGAATACCATTTTAAAATTTTTACCTTCAAGATAATAGACTTCATAACAAAAGCAAAAAAAGACCTCAAGAAAAAATAATTACCCATAAGGAGATAATTGGCTGTCTATATTTATTAGTTTCTATAATGCATATTGTAAAATCACATGTCATGTAAAAAGTAAGTTTGTGCACCTCTCCCAGTATGAAAGGATCTGAGAATGAGATGCAGGGTACAACAATGAAGCAGAGGACTTGTAATGGAAATATGTTCAAGCAGTAAAATTGAGATGTTGGGGGATTCTTTCCTTTGGTTCAGATAATATTTTCTGCAATGAAGGGATATACAACATGTGCCACAAGAGGTGAAACTAAAAATCAAATAAATGGTGTCCCAGTGTGTCCAGGTAATCCAAAAGGCCAAGAGCACCCTGGCTTCTATCAAAAATAACGTGACCTATAGAAACAGGCTAGTGATCATCCACCTGTACTTGGCACTGATAAGACTGCACCTCAAATCCTGTGTTCTTTCTTTGGGCCCCTCACTACAAGAAAGACTTTGAGTGCAGAGAAGGACAAAAAAGCTGATGAAGCATATGGAGCACATGCCTGATGAAGAGTGGCTGAGGGACTTGAGGTTATTTAGCCTGGAGAAGAGGAGGCTCAGAGGGGACCTAATCACTCTCCACAACCACCTGAAAGGAGGTTGTGGCCAGCTGGGGTCAGTCTCTTCTCCCAAGTACTAAGTAACAGGATGAGATGAAATGGCCTTGAGCTGTAGCAGGGGAGATTTAAATTGGATATTAGAAAGATTTCCTCATAGAAAGGGTTATCAAGCTGCCCAGAGAAGTGGTGGAATCACCATCTGTGGAAGTATTCAGAAGGTGTGTGGATGTGGCACTTGTGCCTATGGTTTAATGATGAACACAGCAGTGCTAGGCTAACAGTTGGACTCAGTGATCTTTAAGTCCTTAGTGATTCTATGATTCTATGTCCTTCAAAGGATAGTCACAGGAGTGAGTGTTTTACTTTTTTATCAAAACTGACACTTACACTAATGGCAGATCATCATGTTTCAGAACTCAATCCACTAAGCTCAGAAATAAAGAAAAATTACTGAGCACCTAAAGTACCACACTTACAATGTTGTGAGTTAAGAATCATGGCTGCAGATTTTCTTTTTTCCGTTTGGTAGTTATTGGATACTTGTAGAGTAGAAAATTATATCTAGTAATAAATGTAATGATTTTTTAACTTCATGCGTATCACCTGATACTATGTTGGTGGGAGGGACCCATAACACTTGCAAGAAACAATTGTTACACTCATTCAAGAAATAAGAGTTTCAAGACATCTGTGAATATTTTTTTTAATTTTTTTTAAATTTAAAATCTGAAGGTCAACAGCCATCTTTTTATAAATAGCCATGGATAAATATGGTAATAGTCAAGTTTTGTTTCTCATTGTATAGTAAATCTTCACTAGCGACTCTTGTGAGCTGCTATACCACTCCAAAGGTACAATACATTAGCTGTGAGGGGAATTCAAAGATTCTATCTTATTGCTACTTAATGATATATATTTACTTTTTGGATGTTCATTACAGCCATGTAGGCAGAATGAAAGTTTGATAAAGAGTAGGTAAAAACATCTCTACCAACTTCAAACTTTAAGTAGATTTCGAATCTTATAAACTTCAAATTAGATTTCTGAGTTTCTCTAAAAATTTTTCTAGAGAATGAAGCTACAGTAAGTGTGGTTTCTGATTAAACTTTGTTAGGAACTAAGCCTGGACTGAAGTAAAACACGTTTTTTCCCAAAATTCTGTATAGCTTATCATCAATGTGTTTGTGTGTGTATNTAGTATTTATATTAGTCTAGATATCACATCACTGATAAATCTCTACATTAATGTCTTGATCAGAACCATTAGTCCTTAATAATGGTTGATCCAATGCCTATTTGAGGACATTTTCTTAGCTCCATTCAGCTTTGAAAGAGATTAATTGGGAAGACATACTGACACAAAAGTTCAGAAAGAAAGAAATTGGTTTTTCAGCTCTGCATGTTCTGACATCTAAGAATTTGAATTCCCCACCACAGCCCAGAATTTGCACTTACCTAAAAAAATACAAAATCTTATGCTTATTTATACATGCAGTAGATGGAATATTTCCTTAGCTCTGGTAGCCAGATTTCACTTTCTCCATGTACTGGAGAAAGTGAAAGGATAGTATTAATCAGGTTAACCTCTTAGAATAGATAACCTTATGAGTCTGTGTTCTGCTTTGATATGGACAGAGTTGTGTGACTTAGTGGTGTTGACTTACAGAGTTGGACTGCATCTTTCATTGGTAGTTCTCTTCCTTGACATATGCCAGAACACACTTTCAGGAGATTGCCTTCTTTTTCCTGAAGACTGTGAAGAACTTATCAGATGTCTTACCAGTAACTGTGTGAGGTTGGTGGAAAATTTATCAAGTAAATTTGAGATAAGCTTTTCCTCAGTGAAGACATCCAGATTTAAGAGGCAGAGAATGTTTAAAGCTGTAAGGAATAACACTTTCATTTGATCTGACCTATGGTTTACCAGCAGCCTTTGAACTTGACCCAAATGACTGACCTCACATTGAAATAGTGAAGCCATCCTGCATGAATTCAAAAATTATTAGGTCAAAAAAATTCAAGAGGGAGAACAGTGTGCTAACTTAATGCTGAAGACGCTCAGCAGATCAGAAAACCGTGAATATTGACCCCAAGCTTACATTTGAGTTTTATGTGGAGCCACTCAATAAAGAAGATACAGCACTCTTCCTGAAATTGGGCAGTGAAATTAAATGCCTTCAGACAATGACAGAATGGACCAGATCTTCTGTAGCTGGGATGAGTATGCAAATCACTAGGAAACCAAAATTTTTAAGTCCACATCCTTTCTCTCTGTCTTTAGAATAAGATTGTGCTGTAAATGGTCTCTTGCTGAGTTTAAAAAATAATTTTATTGACACTGGACTTTCTAAGGATTCCATTAATAGTCCTGCGTTGGTGCAAATCTTCCAGCTATACCTATTAAGGTTATGGTTGCTCTTTTAAATATTGACATAAGATTTACACATTCATGCTCCTTTAGTACTTCTTCAACACTGCTAAATGTGTTAAAAACTATCAGTAGACAAAACAGTCCCCTTGTTCAGATCATTCTAGATTCATAGAGATATATTACATAGTTCTATTAATAAAAATGTACTCATCTCTAGAAGGTATTTAAAAGTCATCATTTATAGTTTAGTGCATGTAGTCTGTTAGGAAATACATTGCTATGCTTGTTTTTTCTCAAATCAAAGATGCAGCTGTTGTACAGCTTTTTAAGTTCATTTTAGCAATTTTGTGATGAAAAGGTCCATAACACTGCTAAAATCAACTCGGTGTTTCTTAGCTGCCACAAGTTTTATTATTTTTACTCTTTATCATTAACGTCTCTGATACCTCCCCATTTTCATTCCACGTTTCCATTTCTCATTTATCTCCTCAGCTATTTCTTATTCTTTCTGTCAGCAGTAAATTGCTTTCTCATATCTAATTGATTTATTCTCCCTGCTCCTGCTTCAAATGAGCTTGCATCAAAGTTTGTTCTATTTTATGATTATGAGGTCTTGACATTTTTGGCCATTTTCTCAAATAAGTCCTCTTGCTAGTATAAAACATTCCCTATTGATTGGACTTTCCTTTTTAGTGTATGTTGTGCAGAAGTTGTTGTACTGTATTGCAGATGAAAAGTCATCAGTAATCAGCTCACTATTACCCAGAAAATCGACAAATTTAGTCTGGTAGATATTTATTTTATTTATTTCGATCAAAATTTAATCTGAAAATAATTAGGTCACATAAAGCTACACTATGGCAAGAATAGTACCTTTTATGTTTGGGTAGTAAAATTTTCTTTTCACAAATTAGCTTAATTTTTGCAACATGTTGCCCTAGCTACAGTCTCTCGTCATTAAATAACCTGTTTTTACAGAAAAAATGGTTTAGAAGATTTTTCACTATTTTCCTACTTAATTTGATGCCTTTGTTTATTTTACAGGAGACTCATTCCCAAATTCAAGCAGGCAACTGAATCTCAATTTCCACGGGAGCTGGTTACCTTAAAAAACCTCCAACCTTAGACACTCCCCTCCAGTAACTTCATCCCCAACCAACTCAGGTGCCCTCTAATATCTAGAGCGCCTTTATTACTGTTTGTTACTCATGCTACTTTACTGCCTGTCATTGCTATGTAGTCTTCAGACACATGGCAATGCAAAATCTTCTCACACTGTGAACTTTTACCTTTACCTTTTCTAGCTGTCCAACAGGAAATACTAATAAATAAAATTTCCCATTTTAATTTTAAGAGAATAATTAATTCCCTTAGTTTTATTTGTTACAATATAGATGCATATGTAATACTGTGTTTATTACAGCATTCCATCCATTGCTGCAGAATTCCTTTGATTTCTTGCCATACTCATTTTAAGAATATGTTTCAATCATATCTATATGAGCTATATCTAATTTTTTCAGTTAAATTTCTTGTCAGGAGCAAGAAGTTTCTGTTCCTGTGCCACCTAAACAGAACCTAGCCCTTTCCTATAAACTGAAAAATTCCTAGATAGACGATTAAAGAATCATCAATTTAACAGTGAGTTGCTGGCTGCCCCATTATTAGTTTTCCCACCTACATGAATTTTATACAGCTCAGCAATCTCCTACTGGAACACAGGCTAAAATCCACACATGATGAAAACCTTCATTTTTTCACTAGTGTTTCACCACAGCTATTTGCTGATGTACCCCAGCACTTTTCCATTTAATTGATATAAAGCCCTACAGTGAGATGACATTGCTTACATGTCTCAGAGCACCGTTATCACTCTTCTCAATGATGCAGTGAAAATAATCCCTTGGCCAATTTGAGCCACCAGTTCTGGTACCAGTAAGAATGCGCAACAAGACTGCAGCAATTAGAAAATAGTGCCAGTGCATTTGTGTTGTGTGGGTGGGTAATTTTCCACTTATTTAAATAATTTCTATATTTAGAATAAGGTGAAATGAAACCTCTTTAGAAATTCAGCAGTTTCTGACAAATTATTTAGGGGACCTCAGGCCTGAAACCATCCACTGACTACTTTAAAGAACAGCTTAATCCATCACTGCAAATACATCTTTGCTATGAATAAGTATTATATAAGCCTAAAATATTTAAAGGAAGAATAAAAGAAGTACAGAAATAAAAACAATTTTTCTGCTTAAACACCCTTATTTGAGTGTTTACATATGCACATTCCCTTCATATTTTAAAGCAGAACTCATTTTAAGCAAGCCATTAATATAGTTCATATAGTTCTTTAATAATATGTATTTAAATATTAATAATGTAAAAAACTACAGTAAAATGAGTTATCATTTTTATTTATCTTTTTTCTGGATAGTTGTGATGTTGCCTGGAGGTGGAGAGTGGTAAAAAGACTCCTACTTCTTGAATGTGAGAGCATGGGATTGGAACTGTGTGTAGCTTCTTATTCACAGAATTGTGATTGAAGCATGCAGCTGATTGAATACGAATAATTAATAGAATATTTATGTTATAACCTGTCATCTACATTATGGATTCATGAAATCTGTACATAAAGAGGTAATTAACTGCTGAGTCTAATGGGAAAAAAACCTGATTATCCAATACGCATGTGTAAAACAGAGCATCTACAGAATAGATGGAAAGCAGAAGTGAGAGACCTCTAGCATTTAGTAAAACTCTTGGGGGTTCTCCAGTAAATTTTCTGAAATCAAGCATTCTCCTTGATTTAAACCTTGAATCAAACATATCCCTTGGCCCAGAGGAAGTAATTTTTTTAAACAATGGATTAAAAGAATGCACAGAGATCACATTACAAGGAGAAAGGATGCATGTTTTCCAAGCTTGCAATATACCTAATAACCAAAAAGAGTAGCTGAGTAATTAGAGACTCCCAAGGGTGCCCTGGAAATCTGCATGGGCTGACACATAATGCCCAGAACTAGAGTTTATTTATATGTTTTGGGGCCAATACTCTTCTGGTACTCAAAAGGCACTAGATGCTTAAGTGCAAATCTGCACTCCAGATTTTCTTTCCTTTGTGTTACAAGGTAGATTCCTGCACATCTGAGGCTTTCAGCTAGCTGCCTTTCAGCGAGTACCTTTGTGCTTTCTAAAATGCATCCAGTGTCATTTGTCCCAAAAATCCACCAATCAAGTAATCAGAAGACAGTATCATCATCACCTTTTTGTGTAGTTTGTAATTTTCAGAACCTCTCTAAACAATGAAAAGCCTAAAATTTGTCTGCAGAAGGAATTAAAAAAAGAAAAAAACACAAAACAAGCAAAACTAACCAAAAAAAGGCAACCAATACAACACCACCACCACCAAAGCTGTGTAATAGCCAGTAATGTAACCATGTCTGCCATGAGCAATTATTTACACAAAGAGGTAAATTAACATACCGAAAGTTTAGTTAGGCTGGATTCTAACGATGTCTCTCCTCTAATGAAAAGTGAACCTTCTTCCTAGGCCACACCTTTCAGCCTCTGAGAATTTCATAGGCTGTATTTCAAAAACTACATAGAAAATAATCACAAATACTCAAAAGGTGTATCAAAAGATGTCCCAGATCTTCCATCTCTTTAGGCAATGTTCAAGCTAAAAGACAGCAAACTGTTATCCTATTCTATCCTACCATATCCTATCCTACCCATGCAGTGGGATAGCACAGGGGTTAGAAATGGTCAGATTAGTAGACCCTGCTCTACCTAGAGATTAAAGGTACAGTGTGGTCCTGATAAGTCTCTCCCAGAGACATCTTTTAAGATTTAGGCAAGAGCAATGCTACAGTGAATGATTTAGCCCCTTCTCCTGGCATTGCAGTGCACTGAATGACTCTGCAAGCTCAGACTGGCACTAAACCAAAGCATTTAGTACCACACTCCTTACTGCAGCTGGGGTAAACCATCAGCTTGCATGTTTTCCCACAGAGTGTGGGAAGACACTGAGAATCACTGCATGAGAATCAGACTCTTTGTGTCATTTTCCAAGAACAAAACCAAAAAGTGACATCTGCTCTGTGCCATTGCAAACTCTACTCTAGCATGCTTTCTGGATTCAGGAATCTTCTATAATTTTGCACTGTGAAAATTAACATGACCTTGATGTTTTACCTGAAGAGTGGTTCAAATATACAGCAGATTGAAATAGGTAGGAAATTCACTGTTTCATGCAGAAGAAAGATCACTTCCTAAGGTTAGCTAGAGTGCTTCATATTGCTATCACCACTTTTCAAGAATAAACTGAAAATAGTATTACTTGCTTTCTGTTTTTGCTCTGCTCTTCAATCTGTTTTCTGAGTGATGTACAGTGGAATATTGACACTCACCACCTAAAAATATCATGCTATTGAATGCTGTTCCTCAGGGACTGGTATGGAAACCAACGCTTTTAACACCTTTGTAGGAGACTTGGACAGTGGTGTTGAGTGTACCCTCAGCAAGTTTGTCAGTGACACCAAGCTGTGGGGTGCAGTGACATGCTGGAGGGAAGCAATGCCATCCTGAAGAACGTGGACAGGCTTGAGAGGTGGACCTGTGCAAACCTCATGAAGTTCAGCAAGGCCAAGTGCAGAGTCCTGCTGCTGGGTTGGGGAAATCCCAAGTACAAGTACAGACTGGATGTAGAACGGACTGAGACCAGCACTGGGAAGGAGGACTTAGTGGTGTTTGTGAATGAAAAACAATATTACTTGGCAAAGTGCATTTGCAGTTCAGAAGGCCAAATGTATCCTGAGCTGCATCAAAAGAAGTGTGACCAGGAGGCCAAGGGAGGTGGTTCTGTCTCTCTACTCTGCCCCTGTGAGACCCCACCTGGAGTGTTGCATCCAAGTCTAAGGCCCCCAATACCATAAAAATATTGACCTGTTGGAGGAAGAGGACCACAAAGTTGATCAGAGGGCCAGAACACATCTCTTATGAAGACAGACTGAGATACTTGTGGTTGTTCAGCCTGGAAAGAGCTCCAAGGAGATCATAAAGCACTCTTCTAGTACCTAAAGGGAGCCTACATGAAAGCTGGAGGGGGAATTTTTATAGGGCCATGTAGTGATAGGACAAGAGGGAATCTTGTCCTCAAGCTGAAGAAGGATAGGTTTAGATCAGGTTTTAGGAAAAAATTCTTGACTGGGAGGGTAATGAGACACTGGGCCAGGTTGTCTAGAGAGGTTATGTACTTCCATCCCTGAAGATGTTCAAGAACAGATAAATAGTGTTCTGAGTAACTCGGTATAAGTGAAGGTGTCCCTGCCCATGGCACTGGGGTTGGAACGATATGATGTTTAAGGTCCCTTCCAACCCAAACCATTCTATGATTCTATGATTCTATGATTATGATTCTATGATTCTACTCACAGTGTATGGATTCTAATGCAGCAGCCTGCAAGACATTCATTGGCTTACCACAGCAGGGAAAACAGAGACTGAATTAACACAAAGTGTGCCTGAGTACAGTCCAGGGTCTACCTTGTTTTGAAACAAGATTAGCTGTTTTGTAAATCTCTCTTTGTTACCTTGTTTGTCTGCCTTGAGATGCTCAAGGAAAATGCTCTCTGCTTTTTTTGAAGCAAGGACTGACTCTGTCTGTATATACAATCAGAATGGAAGATTTTAACTTCCTTAGAGCTCCATGGCCTATTTGTGATACTATTCATTGTGAAATAGCATTAGTCTCACTGAAATAATGGGGTTAGCTAGAACAGACAACTAAACTACAAAACCTTAATGTACATTTTCATTTAAGCAGAGAAATATGCTAATTAGAGAATGCTTTATCTGAGAACGAGTTTTTGTTTAAAATTATACAATAATTCATTCTGGGTAAAGATTACCTCAACAAAAACACAAGTTAATAAGCTTTGCTGCTTCCAACTTGGTGGATTTCTCTTTCTGGCAAAATTATATCGTGATTCCAGCTTGTTCACAGGCCTTGCAGTGAAAGGCCTGTGTTGTTTGTATCATCTGCTCTGACGAACAGGAGTTGAAAGAGGTCATGTCCAGCTTCACTTCCTTGCTGTGTTCTGGGATTATGAAATAAAGGTAGCATGACCTTAGGATAGACCTTTCTATAAGAGCGAATTATTGTTTGCAAGCTCTTTAGGACAAAGGGGTTTATTTTCCGCAACTTCCAATTTCTGTTCACACATGCCTGAACATGTTCAGATTTCTCATGCTCTAAAATACAGCATAGGTAATGTGCCATACAGTTCATGTTCACGCACTGCTCTTAACGGTTCATTCCATTAAGAAAATTCTTTGTAAAATAAGGGATGAAGTTGTCAAGTGTTGTGTGTGGGCCAATGGATTACTTGTATGTTTCCGAACAAGCACAATGACTGTCTCCTGCTCTTTGTTAATCACCTTGTGCAATGAGCTCCAGACTCCAACCAAGACCACAGTAAGAGTCCCTCAGACACCCACCATAAGGGCATTTTGCTTTCCTGATATCCAAGCCTTTATACTGAAGGAACAAATACTGGAAATGATACTAATGTCTGATTATGTCAGGGCTTGGGGCAGAAAGGACCGTGAGTTGTGACTGATTACCAGTAGTTTAGAAGGCCAAATTGCTTCTCAGAGCACTGGTATTAATCTAATATATATGGACGGAAGAGTTGACCTATTCTTTTTTGGTGTTTATACATATAAATAATGTTTAAGTTAGTTTGGTCTCTAACTTCTCCTCACTGGTTTTCTGAGACATTGCATAGACCTTTACTCTTTTTCCAAGCCACAAACTAGAATCTAAGAAAAAATGATTGTAACAGAATTAAAAGCAACAATGAAAAGATGGTTAAATTTTAAGATAATTTTAAACTGAAAAGGAATTTAAAGCAGATCAATATTGAAGGTCACATTTAGTCTTAAGGGATGAACTTACTTCCCAGTTTTGTATAAATTTTTCAGTACAAAATGATCTCTATTACTCTTTGAAATATAAATGCTTGCCTTTACAGCCAGAAATGTGTGTTCCAAGATTTTCAAAAGAGTTGGAATAATTATCTACTAGAATTCTCTTGCAGCTTATCATGATTATTTGCTTTGCCATGTTAAACGTCTGCTATCCATCGCCATTGTCAGGAACCATATAGAAACCTAAAGGGCTAAATTTGAGGATTCTGATTGAGCAGTCTTTCACTGGTTCAACAATGTACACACATTCTGCAATGGGCTATAAAATCAGTAAAAAATTTCTAGTGGTGTCCAGTAGTGCTGTCATACCTAATTTTTAATTTCTGGTTTAGAAAAGAACAATTAAAATAATGTAACCCACTCTAAATATTTTCTTTTACCATACTAAGAAACTCCTAGTACATGCAACACATTCCAGTAGCAGTAGGTGGCCAGCAGTGAGTGAAACATTTCTTAAGCCCACTCTTGCAAAAATATGCACTTATGAATCTAAGAATGAATTGATCTACTACATAGATATACACAGGGTCTTTATCTTGACCCACTCACATAAAACAGATTTGAATTCATTAGAAAGAAATTAGTAGTTGGCTTAAGCATCACCCATGCATTTTCTCTTGTTGAATTCTGAGAGGGTTTGGTTTATAAATGTTGTAAAAGCTGAAATGAATATAATCCTTCATATAAAACAAAGGTTCTGCTCAGCAATAAAAGTTCAAATTACAGTAACTGTTTCTTACTGTCCAAATATTTTTAGTCTTTTGTATTTGGAAGAAAGTAAGATATGGTCAAAAAAGTTTGGTGGTAGTACAGTTGTCCAGGTTTTACACTGAGAGAAATCAGAAGATAGAAGTTTGGCACAGGTCAGAGGTTTGATTTCACAAGGACCAGACAAATATCTGGAAATGGCTGTATCTGGATTGTGTTGTCTGAATTCAGTATGTTTGATAAGTAGCTCTGCCTGTTGCTCTTATATGTAGGACATACCATGTCAAGACATCTTCAAAACTCAAAGCAACTCTGGAAAATGCAAAAGGTATCATTAGTTTTGGAAAAAGAATATGTGATAGCATATGCTGTTGTACTTGATTTGTATTAAGCCTTATAAGCAAAAATGAAACAGAACAAAACAGGAATGAACAAACTTTAATATAACTTGCCTAGATATTGAAATGAAAACAAGTAGACTTTCCTAGGAAAAATTATTCTCAAAGTTATCGGAATACATTGCTTATAGGAGCAAACATACTTGTAGAAATACAGGTAGTTGCAAGGAAATGAAAAAATATACTAAAAGAAAATTACCGCAAGAAGAAAATGACCGAATTCCATGTATTTTATTTATGAGATAAGACAATCACAGAATCATAGAATACATAAGGCTGGAAGGGGCCATTGTGGTTCATCTGGTCCAACTTCCCTGCTCAAGAAGGGTCATGCGAGAGCACATTGCACAGAGTTGTGTCCAGAGAGTTCTTGTGTATCTCCAGTGAGGAAGATTCTTATAAGATTTATCTTATAAGATTTAGAGTATTCCACAAACCAAAATCCTGGGTTTGTGTTTTGCCAAACATTTATATAATATGTAATATGTATGTTTATATATGTCTGTCACAGGGTCAGCAGACAAAGGTTTTTTATCAGAGAGAGTTAATATTATTTACTGTATCATAAATTTTGAATTGAGTACCTTTGTTTCCAAAATAAACAAATGTTTAAAGAAAACTACAATTCACATTTCAAATTTAAAACAAAAAAAAATCAGTGTTGTGTTATTTTGGTGTAGATTCATGAAATTTGAGGAGATTGCTTATAGCCATGCAGCAGTAGCTGTTTCAAGTTAACAGTTTGTTTAGAATAAGAATCCTTGTGATGAAAATTACTTACCTGCTGTGAATAAATATTTTTCGTTCAGAGTTTTTAGGGTAATGGGGAAAAAAGGAATCTTCTTTTATCTGTCTGTTTACAATTGCTCATAATCTAATATTATTTTCAAGAATTGAGATGTTAAAATATTTTCCAAATACACTTAAAATTGAACATGCCCCTCTATCATCACACACAGCATGGAAAATTCTATTCTATTCCTAGAAAACTCATATGCATTACAATAATTATTATGAGTTATCTTTGTTAACCGTAGGTCTGGCCAAAGGCCATTCAACATTGTCAATTACCTACTTTAAATTAAGAAAGAGCAAATATAACTTTTAGGCCCAGACTCCACATCACTAATAGTTAATTATGAAAGGGCCAAAGCTCCCAAAGATACTTCATTTAACATCTATTCATATGGAAGTTCCCTTTCTACATCTGAAAATCTCTCTCACATGATTTAGCTGAATCCCTTCACTGACCACCTGATTATTTCTTCTGGTAAAAATGTTGCTGGTGTGGTCTCTTCACCAGCTACTTCTTAACTCATGTTCAATAAATCAGATATAGGCCTTGCCTAATGATAAGCACATACTTTGACAGCTGCATAAACAATATTGAACTACTTAATTATAGACTGCCAGTACATTACTGGCTACATATAACAGCTAACTGATGAAGGTATGAAAAGAAGGAATTGGCATTTCATAACCTGCTTGAGTTGTAGCTGATCTTGGAACCAGAGCTGCAGTGCAGACTGGAGCGTTTCAGAACCTTGTTTCCACAAGAACTCACACTCGCACACGTACGCATATGCTCTGTGGAATGTCTGGCAAAGAAACACTGCTGTACAGAAATGTGATGCTTGCTGGCTGAATCACCTGAAGACATAAGAGATAAAATAACGTATATTGTCCCTATTCTTAGCTTGCTTTAACATTACTTTTTACGCTTCTGCAAGTGACACATCTTACAAAACAGGGCTGATAGCCTAGGATTTAGCTGCAGTACTACATTGCTGTACCATTGTGGGATTTCTTACACAGATGATTTTTATTTTCCATATATAATCAAAAAAGGAGGCTCAGGAAGTATATCACATTTCTCAAATTTGTTTACCATTACACAAACATGCTTCCTCTAGGTGCACAGCAGAGACACCTGGAGGAACTATGGTGAGGTACAAAACCACTGATTAAAAATGGTAAAACATTTTATGACCCTGGATGTAGGAAACCACCTGAAAGGAATGAATCAAAAGTTTCTTCCCAAATCCCACCCCCTAAAATCCACCAAAGCAACAAACAACCTGCTGTGACAAACAGCTGCAGCACAAGTTGATGTTAATTTTAGAGAGAGCTTCTTCCATGAGATATTGAACCAAAACCTGTAAAGCCAGGTTCCATTCAACAATCAAAGGTGCAGTAAGCATTGTGTGCGAATGAGACAAAAAAGATTTCAGCAAGCAAATCTTCCTTCTTCCAAATGAAACTGTTTTCTTCTAATCCTTTATTCTAAAGACTGTGAAGAATAATAGTCACATTCTTATGTTCTCAATTAAAAAAATCTTGCCTGTTTTGAGGCACACAGTGGAGAATGTACAATGAAATTAAAATTCAGTAAGAATTTTTGCTTACAGATAAATAACCACTAATGGACACTATACGGTTCCTTTAGCTTCACCCTAGCAAAAATATTGCTGTCATTGAAAACAGAGAAGAGCAAATGGTATTGCTCAGTTTCAGAAATTAAAAAGAAAAAAAAAGTAGCAAAAGACAACACAAAACAATTATGCAAACTAAAAGACTCAAAATTACAAATGAAACTTTTAAAACACCTTGTCAAATTTTTACCTCCTGAGATAAACCATCAACGTTTTCCTACTGGTACCATTCATTTGGAAGGGCTTGTTGAGTGACTTCCATTTCAGGAAGATGTGAAAATTAATATACAGTTTGTATCATGGAACAGACCATCTGCTGTGAAAAGTTCCCATATCAAGAGAACAGAGGGACTAGTTCCCAATTAATTAGCTATTTTAGGAGGATTGGATATACTCTTTCCAAGATGGTTTCAGTTGATAAGACAATCATCTGTCTGTCAAGCTGTGTCTGTTTGCCTGTTAGTCTAGCTAGAATATTGGAGAAAAGTCAGAGAGTTGTTTATTGTTTATATCTTTCTTCTCCCTTCTCTTCCTCCCACAAAATGAAAGCCATCCGTGGAACTGAATCATTCAATATAGTCATACCCCGTTTTATCCAAAGTTGTTTTGTTCTCTTTATCATGGTAAATATACAAATATCCCAAAGAAGGCATATGAAGGACAAAGGGTGTTATGGGAGTGGATTTCAGATGTTATTTATAGCAAGGTTTTCTAATGCAAAGCTATTAATAGCAACTCATTGCGCAAGAGTTGAATGAACAATACAGATGTCTCAGTCTTCGTTGAAGGACCTATTCTTTTCCTGAAGAAAAACCCTGTTTGTACAAGGCACCATTTACAAGTCTATTGTGATTTTTTATAGCTATGAAATAATGTTGTTTTTATCTCTTTCAGCTGAACTGAGCTGCTGGCTTCCGTTTGGCAGCTTCACAAACAATCTGTGTGCAGCGAGCCACGCTTAGCAGGGCCCCAGAGCGGGTGACAGGAAAGATTGCACGCTGAGACATGGAGACAGAGTAGTTTCCTCATAAAACCAGACTTTGAAGCCCAGGATCATAGGGAAGTCTAGCTAAAGGAGCAGGTATTTATAAAGCCCAAGAGAGTTTCATGAAGAGTAACAAAAAATAAGTGGGTTTAGCTCAATGTACTTAAAGCCATTAATTTGAGCATTTATAATATGGGTATATCAATTTATTTATTTATTTTCTTCTTGCTTTCTTTTTCTGTCTTTTGCAAAAAATAATATGTTTGACACCTTATACTCCCCATGATGTGAAAGTAATTACCAGACTGAGAACATGGGAACACATAAAGCAAAGTGTAATTTCCTTGTGCAGTGTACGATGAAGCAGCTTGCTATAAAGCATTCTGGAAGCTATGTCTATGAAAGAACAAGCAGTAATTACAGTGGAAACTACAGCCATTTCCATAATAAAGTTGTAAGATCACATCCATGCTTTTGGTTAAGAAGACCAGCTTTGTCCCTAGGGAATGACCAGCAATAAGTCTGTCAGAAATTCATTTACATGAGTCTTGAATTGACTAACTACTTAACAGCTCAACACTCTACCCAAAAGCTTGCTACTCTTATCCTGATTTTTTTCTGTTTGTTTGTTTTTTTCTTCCAAAAGATCCCAGAAGAGGAAAGAGGTGCCTGTAACATAAATTCTCTCCTTGCTTTCTTTTCTTTTCTTCCACAATTTTCCATGTTTTGCAATTCTGTTTAGTGAGATAAAACTGCCACTATTTTAGGGTTTGAAAGTTTCACTGAAAAGATCTGTCAGGAATACAAACCAATGTATTCACAGATAAGCAATTTTCATTGAAAAATTGAGTTTTTGAAAGCAGTCGTGTTTTTTCTGGAGCTGAGACTTTTGTGCTACTCTCAGAAATATCTCCTATATAACAAATTCATGGTACTACCACTGTGAAAATATTAATTAATCTGAATAGGGACTATAACAATTTTCAAATACACTGCCTACATTTCAGGGGTGGTGGTTGAAATTGTTCTTCCTTATCTGAAAATTCAGTATTGTGCAATAAGTCTTTATTTGCATGGAAAAGTCCATTTGAATCCTTGGAAACTGGAAACAGTTTTCTGCTTCAGCTCTTCCATCTTTAGTCAATAAGACCAGAACAAAAGCATTTTCTTTAAAAAAGGCGACAGCACACACCTTACATCCCTACAAATCTGTCACATAAGAAGTGACATGACAGGCAGAATAGAGTGTCTTCATTTATGGAAAGAAAACAAAACTTTATGACCTTTTATTTGATCACTTACCTCCAACAAAATTTAACTATTGAATATTAAACGAACTACTGATGGAAAAATAATGAGGCTTATATTTTTACCAGGTATTGCATCTAAAATTGTGACTTTGTCTTGACATTTAGTAACAGACAAAAAAAATTAATTTGTTGCAGGAATTCAATCACTGCAAATTATTCATGCAGCTTTAAAAAAATAATGACATACTACCAACTAGATATTTTCCCTTGAACAAAGCATGCAAATTAGTATCCAGATAGATTAATGAATTAAGAATGCATGAATAGTGGATGTTTTTGACTCTTGAACAGAATGAGAAACATGCATCCTCTCTAATCCATCATTCAGTTTCTACCTTCAGCAATAAGAAGTAAAATGACAGATAAGGCCTTCAACAAATACATTTTAGGAATCATGTACAAAATAAAACCACACCTCAATGTGCTACTTCCTTACTTGACAGCTTTATAAATTTGCTTCTGGAATCATGGATCATGTTGCCACATCCTCTGGAATGATCCTTGTTAAAACCTTCTCCCTTCTGATTTGCTTTTAATTCCTCTTGACAAAAGTGTATTTTTATATAAATTAACTATTTTTTTTATTGATTCAACATCTAAGATCATTGCAACCTTCTGATTTGATCAGAAACTTCAGAGCAGTAAGGTACATTTGTTGCTATGCTATGCTTTAGGAAAATATACAGTAGTTCATAAGAAATTTAGTTTTGTTCTCCTTTTGTTCGGTCAGCTTATACATGAGAGATTTCACGGCTGGTAGAAAATTACTCCTGCAATCTACTTTATTATGAATGGTTGCATTCATTTCATGTGATGGAGATTTTGGATTCAAGAACAGCACCACATAAATTAAGTAGTCTTTAGTACATTATAAATAATTCTGACTTAGTGAACATTTGCTGTCTGAAAACTGCAGTGGAAACTGTAGTCCTTTATTCAACATCTACTACAGGCCAAGTCTGGTACAAACAACTGCAAGGGAGTTCCCCATAACTGCCCTGCCAACAACTTGAAGTTTGATTTGGAAAACAACCTCTGCATACTCATTTTAGACACTCCATTAGCAAAATCTGATCCTTTTTTACGGCCAACCTGACATTGATACAGATACAATTGAGCTGTCTCAGAGCTGTCTCAGAAACCCCCCAAACTCTTTTAATTTTAGCTCACTAAGGGTCGTAACTAGGTAAACAGCACCCAATATAGGTTCGTGCACCCAGTGTTAATATTCTCAAAGTCATGCTTTACGTTGCAAACTGTTTATACTGCAATTTCAAATGATACACTGCAAATTTTATAGTTTTCTTTTTAATTTTAGTCATCAATATGTAAAGATCTATACATATTTATAAGGCTGATTTTATATACAGAAATGCCTTTGCTTATAAGGTTACTGAAGACTAGAAAATATGTTTCCTTTTTTTCACTTTGCTAGGTCCTATTGAGCCATGCCATGTAAGAAATTACTAGTGCCTGTAAGTATATGACATCTCATCAGTAAGAAATGTAATGATGTCTTCGGTGCATGAAGTGAAATTACTTCAGGTTACAAAGGACCTCCAAGAAAGGGTCAGAAGGTGGGATTCCAAGAAATAAATCATAGGTGTCTATAGAGAGTTTCTTCAGTGTTAAAGGAAAGATTAATTACAGACACAGGGTTTGACAGAAAGTTGAACTGTAGGTGGGCCCATGTCTAGTGGTTCAAGCAGGGGGCCTGAGAGCTGAGATTTCTCGCTCTTCCTGTTTCCTAATATGTGTCTGAGCAATTTAACCTGCCACCTTTTGCTAACCTTTTAAATAAAGCTTGTGCCCTCCATGCTTAAGATTTTGAAGTGCCGCAGTTATGATTTCAGCAAGTCAGTAAAGAAGAAATTTCTTTTTTCTCTATCCATATGATTAAACAGTGACTTCATTTCATTACGGACATGAAAATGCTTTTATATGAGAGGTTTTCATATTGTATCATATGGAATAATATTCTTCTAAAATCTCCGAGAAATAAAATGCTGACACAAGTTTAGATTAGTCATATCCGAAAAAAGTTACCAAATAGATTCAGTGAAAGTCTAATAAAATGAAAATTCAGAGCAGAATCTCTCATTGATTCCAAATTATAAATTATGAAGCTCTGAATCAGCCCAGGAACATATCATGCAGATATAAAACATAAGGAATAATATATGTATTTTATAAAATAAAGGCACTTTCCAATAGTGTAGGAGAAGCAGTGATTTTCACAAGTATTTGCATTTAAAAATTATAAAATTAGAACAAATTTAAAGAAATGAAAACTTATAAGAGAATTAAAAAACTGAAGGGATGATGTAAATGAGATTTATAAACATGTAAAGAAATCACAGTTAATAGGTTTTTATAAACATTTATGTGTATCTAGTTGAAGGAACAAGCTTTCAAATTAAGATGTTAAGTGTGTTGACAGCAAAATTCAAATCTGTAGCTGGTGATACAAGCTTGAGACTGGGAATTAATGAACCAGATTTCAATAATGTTGTCCTGGAAATTATTTTACTTTCTTGACCTGTAAGAATCTCCTTTTCAGAATTCAGTTGCACTTATTTACTTTAATAAAGCAGTTTATTTCATTTCTGATAAATTACTAGAATGCCAGAAAATGAGTTTTGTATATTATAAATTACTTTATGGCAGAGGGTTATGCAAGCACTACACTCACATATTCAAAATGCACTTGCTGCCGTATTTGATTTATTAACCATCTATTCTGAGGTACTTTAAAATACATGACATAAGAGATAATTTGTATATATCTAACAATTAGGACATGACAAAACAATATAGTAGCCCATAAACAAGGGCTTTCATTTATCTTCAGTAACATAGGATTTATTCAGGTCTAAAATTTCCCCAAATTACAAATGACTTTGTTTATGACACACTGTATAATTGTATGTATACTGTGATATAGTACCACATAACATACGTTGTATTTTAAACCTACAGAGTAAAGATTTTGTATCATGTCTTATATAATAAATAGCATTCATCTTCTGCCTCATTTTATTTTCTAAGTGTACAGTTCTATACAGAGTTATACACATCAAAGTCATCTCAAAACAATACAGATATGGGCATCTGATAGCAAGGCCTGTGTATGAAAGTACCCAACCACAGTAAATGGAAAAGTGCTCCTGCAACTGATTAGGACATTCATGATCATCCCAAATTCCAAAGTACCACACTCAGTAGTGACATATCTTGGGTAAGAAAATACGCAGTAACAGCAGTCCTAGTCATAAATTTCTGTAGTCTACCTTCCCTCTGCCATGGACTGAAGCTCAGCTATTTCCCACTTCTCCCAGCCCAAGTTTTTTAAAGTGCTTGGATATACTCTTTCCATAGCCCTAACTGCAGTGATGTAGAACTACAGACACTGCCACCCATGCATTCCCATTAACACTGTAAGGAGTATGTCAGCAAGGCCTTCAGAAGGCAGATCCAGACATTCCCTGCCTGCCCACTCAGTCGGCCAAATGCTGCATATTTGTGTCAGTGTGGCACCAAGCCCAAGCTAATAAACTTTGGCACTCAGCAGAGCTTAAAATTTTGAGCCCTTTGGCATGTTAGCCACTGCCACGTGACTTTGAGGTTAGATCTAGCTCACAGATTATTGAAGGCAGAACACAGATTCACTGCAATATTTTTTTTACTATGCAAAATGTATATATTGCAAGCTAGTTATTTATGATGTCTACAAGGAATGGAAAGACATGGAGAAACTCCCAAATTCCTATGAACCCAACCTGTAACAGGTGTATGATTAAAATGCTGATAGGCAACCAGTAAACTGCTTCTATTTTCCACTGAGAATAAGACTCCAAACAACTAGCAAAAAGTAGACATTGACATTTTTAAACATGTCAGCTTGCTAGATGTCAGCAGGTTAGAAATCTGATAGCCTCCTAAAATTTACTAAGACTAATGTGATATTCAGCTAAGTGAAAGATTAGGATTCCACAAAGCTTTGTTCAGCCATGGAAGGTAAGATTTCACCAACACAGTTCCTTAAATGTCTGTGTCAAATTTCAAGACAAGATGGTTTTTCTCTGTTCTCCACTGCTTCCAGTGACTTCACCTTCATCAACACTAGATGATATAGCTTTATATAGACCCATATTGTAGCACCTTAAGTTGCATGATATGAATCTCACTTTTGGACCAAAGATTGCTATATTTATATTCTACAAAAATTCTGGGCTTCACTGGATTTCTAGAATTTATCTATTATATACTTAGTTCAAAAAATGTAAATAAGTCTACTGAAAAGCACATCTAGAGAATGGCAAAATGTTTCAGAAAATTATATTAGTAGATGATAATTCACCCAAGATATGTGAAATTATACAAAATGCAAGTCTTCAGTTTGATCTGTCCTGACTATCCTCAGCCCTTCCATTACCCTAAAGATCAGGCTTGAAGTGACTTATTTAACATTACTGTCTTGTCTTTAACTGATATTACAATGAAGAAAGGTAATTAAAATTAATGATATCCAGAGAAGGAGAATGCAGATGAGATGGTTCCCGTCTTTCTGGTTCATGACAGCACCACTCATCTAGCAAGTGGAAATGCTGTTCCCTTTTGAACATCTCCCAGGCATTTTACAACACTAACTATGTAACAGCTCTCAGACAGAGGAGGAACCAAGATCGTTAATTTCCTGATCAAGTCCTTCAGCTGTTACACTATTACTTAAGTTTTCTAGAGAACAGGCTGGGTGAGATAAATAGTTAGGTGAGTTGATCATCTAAATATAAACATGTAGCATAAACACCTAAGATGAGAGAGGAAATTGAGCACAATATTGCACAGATATTCTGCTCGATGTTACAGGCGTGGCCACGAGAGATTGAGGTATAAGTCAGGCAGCTGCAGATCTCACCAGATCCCACTCAACTTAACTCTGCTCATAGTGAACTGGAAACATGGATGATGAGTCCAGGTTATGAATCCTCTCAAGTCATCATGTGGAGGTCACATATAGTAAAAGGAAATATTCTCAAACCTACATTTTTTATGTATCTCTCCTTTTGGACCTAGTTTTTGTCTATACCATATCCTCCTCTTAGAGCTTAGGGTAATTTAAACAGTTATAAAATGAAAGCAAACTCAAATTTGCTTCACTTTGGGGAACAGTCAGATTATCAGGCTAGGGAAAGGCGCTTTAGGACAAATAAGAAACAGATTTTTCATCTTTATCCACTACCAAAAAATTCTTTCTAGCATTAGAGATTATGCATTTTCCATTTCACACCTTCCTGATTACTGATGAACAGGGCCTCTAAAACATTAAGAATTCCAGACCATCACAAAATTTTCTGCCACAGACCTCTAACAGCAATTATCAAACAGAGATAGTAGGTTTTCGACTTTAAAATATAACTTATTCAGCAGAAGTCTTGCAACAAGTTTCTAAAAAACAGTTGAGTTTTCCATGGCTTTGACTCAAGAGTGGCCAAAGATAGAAGTAAACTCAGAAACTTTACTGAGTCACAAACTCAGCTAACCTTGCCCTGTGATTTCAGAGAGGTTCCTAAAGTCCTGTGACATCCTTCTGGTGCTTGTCATCTTTGATCTAACATCTATCCCCATCCTTCCAAATTGTCTTTTATAAACTGGGGACTGTAGTTCTCATCACTCCTCTTTTTGGATAAGTGACTAGTGAGGAGAATGAGTAGACACTTTTAGTATCTCCTTCACCTCTGTAGGCGTCAAGGTGACTGACAAGTCCTCTCCTTGTCAGGGACTCTGTGACAATAACTGCATGCTAAATAAAAAGGAGGATTAAAAATACATGCACATTTGGTTAAAAAAATCAAAACCAATCCCTCTATTCATTTAAAGAGAATAGCAGACAACACAGAACAGATAAAGCACCTAAAGTTGACAAAATTAGAGAGAAGACCAGTGAAGGAAAGATTTCCATACTCTTTTGACATTAGTGTCTCATTTTTCTAGGTATCTGAGTATCTTTGAAAACAGTAAATCTCCAGTCAGTTCAAGCTAGAATAAAAAGGGAGAAAAAGCTTATACATTAATCTTTTTTCCTTTCTCATTGTAATGTTCTCAAATTTGAACTTTGCTCCAGAAAGTAATATTCTTTTGACAGTAAATGATACAGAGGTGAATCAGGTTATGCCAACAACTTCAAAAATCTATTTTAAACCTGAAGAGACAGGAACAATTAAATTTTTTCTCTCCAGACCATTTTAATGACAGAAAACAACCATGTCTGCTTCCGGATGGATGATGTTTTTCTCTCAAGGAAACATTCAGTATTTTTTGCTTTACAAACTCTGCAAAACAGGAAAAAGTATCTAGTTCCTGATGGGCTAGCAATTTGTGCTAATTCACAATCTGCTCATTTGGGAAACATTGTTTCCAGGCTTGAGAGCTACTTGTTGGATAAAAGCAGTAGGATAAGAAAGAAAAATGCCGCCCCATAACAAGGATCCATCTTTTCTCTGTTTCTTTTTCTTGTCTCTTCCTTGCACCGATCAAAGACCAAACTAAATTTTATAGTAAATGGAGGAGTACTATCAGACAATGCTGGAGTGCGATTAATGCATTTTACCTCAGGCTGCTGTGATTGCTACAGCTAGTCCAAAAGCTCTAGTCAATGCCCATGGCTGCTTTGGAATCATTAAATTGGTGTTTTGAGACACACAAATCTACAGGATACATTTCAATGAGAAACCAGGCATTGCTGTTGGGTAAGAGTCACAGGGAGACCTAAACAAGAAACTCTGCTCACATCAAGGTTATTAGACGTTTCATTCCCACTCATCACTAATTTAGTAGGGTTTCAATTTTTTTCCTCACATTTGTGTTTTGCTGTCAAAAGTTTACTTGTAGTTTCCCCTCTCTTCTCAAATAAATCCTGATGCATTAGTGACTTAACCAACTTGTGCAATGGCAGAATACAGGCTTTTTAAAACGCGTGTGCAGATGAGTACAGGCAGACAGCCCCAAATTCAGACATATAGGGTCTGACCTGTCAGGACTCCTGCCACAGGCCTTAGTTGCAATTCAGTCTCTTAATACCTACTCTGAGGTCAATACACTGATTCTGGCAAAAGCTGTGTAATGAACACAGGATTTGCAGCTTTTGGTCTCTAACAGTCAGCTAGGAAATTCAAATTAAAAGTTCTCACTGCTTTTACGCAGTCCTTTGGTCTTTGTTTAGAGGCATTTTACTCTTAAAGGTGGGTACAGAAAGCTCAACACTTTCCCTGGGTAATTTGTGGTGGCAAGGTACTCAGTGCAGCCCAATTATGCTGTGTACAGCCTCTGCCTGCAGAATGTCTACGGGGGAATCCTGTGGCATATGCCATGGCCTGCAGGCACTGCAGTGGACCCTCAGGTAACTGTCCTAAAGCTGTGACATGGAAGGAAAATAAATAATTTAGAAGAAAAGGCCAGTATCTCGCAAAACAGATGGTAAACCGTTCTTTGGTCATTTAACAGGATACATCCTGTAAATATGTAACCAGTCCTCTTCTTCCTATATCGATTTAAGTACATAGAAAAGGTCCTATTGACATCAAGGACAGTTGAAACCAGCCGTGCACATCAGTGGTGTCAAACCCTGCTGTGTACAAGGATATGTAAAAGAACACCCTGTTCATACCAAAACCTGTATGCTTCACAGCAAAGAAAAATTCTTACTTTTGGCATTTCATTCTGCAAGACATAAACAGTTTTTGTGCAGAAACCTGCACTCTTCAGCAATGTTTTCAGATAAAATAAAAAAAACATACTGACATCAAAATTATACCCAGTTAATTAATATATTACTGGAGCATTTTATATATTGCAATTTTACAGCTGTACAAATGAGAATTTTCAAATAGCCATGCAATTATGAAACCTCATTTAAAATAAAAATACGTCTCTTACTCCCATGTTTGTGTAGATAAATGTAAGGCAGGGTTCAGATCTGCGGAACACCTGAATGGTTCAAAGAGGGTGCTGTTTGTCACATGTTTAAAAAGACAACTGCTTTTGAAATATATCAGTGACAATGAAATTGACAGATTCTTCATAATTTCATTTTAGACAAATGTTACTCTGCTACACTTATTAATCATCACTGAGCATAGCAACAGGCAAGCAGTAGCAAGAGGGAAAATTTCATAGACGTGTCAAGAACATGGGGGACAAGGCATTTAAATCCTGATATTTCAAATTGCTTTTCCTTTTCATCTAATCAAAGTAAAGAAAAATGTCATCCAACCCAAAAATAATACACAAAACATTAAGTGTCTTCTAGATATTAAATTCTCATCAGTTTGTCAAATATTCTTAAGTATCATAGGGTAGACTTTACTGCTTCTGATTAAAATCCCAGTAATTCACCGAGAAGGTTGAGCATATAGAGTGGAATAACACTTCACAGTTGCATAACTTATTTTATTTTTCTACTTCAGCTGGAAAGTATCTTGGAAATTTTTAACTTTATCACTTTCCAAGACCAGCTATAGTACAGTACTGCTCCCTACTAACCTGGAAGAATGTCTTGCATAAAGTGGCAACAGTCCATAGAACAGAAAGACTTTTTTTACAGGGGAAAAATTTCCAAATGAAGGGATATAGGTATTCCAAACAAAACTCCACTTCTACATATACAAGGAAGATAATAAATACCATACAAATGAAGGAACAGGCAAAAGTGAAGGGTGACGGCCTTTAGGCATGGTCTTAATACCTTGACTTTTTCTCACATACACACAATTGACATCATTGAATGACTTTCTTCCTTTCCTTCATATTCGCAGGTTAAGCATGTTATTTAACTGTATTAGAGGGCTCACAAAGGTAGATCTGAATTAGTTTTCATCACATGAATCATGATCTGTTGTCTGCAGCTTAAATCAGGGATCTTGTACACAAAGCAACAGCCAAATATCCTGCTCAGGATCCAAGGCTTGTAGTCTTACCAAACAGTTTTGCAGTAGGATTAAATATATGGTCACTGAAGCATGGCCTCTTTTCTTTGGACTATAGGAAATACCTGGATGTCTTTTTGGATGCAGCTCCGGGAGACAGAATATTTATGATCTCCTTTGGTTTCACATGAAATCATACTGGTGTGAGAGTTTGAGGAGAATGTGCAACTTTTTCACTGAGCCAGCTAAAAACCTATTTTATTATTTTTTAAAATAATTATATTTTTAAACTCCTTTTCCTGTTAGTCACCTTTTGTCAACATGTGGTCTGTCTTTCTTGGTTTATACATGATCTATCTTGCTTTGTGTTCCAGACTCCAGTGTGTGATAGCTGTTTGGAGTTAAGAGAAAATCAAAGAATTTCTCATTTTTCTTTCATTTTAACTTCAAACATTTCAAAATATCTAACTACCTTTAGGTGAATTAAAAGAAAATATAAATTAATAATATATCTCTGTCTTTCTATTTGGTCTCTATTTTCCTCCCATATGATTTAAAATTATATAATCTTCTACAATTTGAACAGACCAATTAGAAAAGTGCATGAATAAATGCACAGTGCAGACTATGTGTACTGAAACATCCTTATTAAATCAAGAGATGAATCTGTTTTTTCCATTGACAGCCCTCTTCCAGCTCACAGCCAGCTGGCAATTAGTGGAATCAGATTTAAAACAGGCATTGGGGAGAAATCAGGTTCTACGTGTCATTCTTACACCAGACATATGTGTGTCTGCTTTACATATGTATGTATTGTATTTGCATTTGTTTTTTATTGTATGTACAAAGATGTATCATTTTTCCCCTGTGTGCCAGCTCAAAGATATGCAGTATATTTCCTAATACTTAACCTCCCACAAATATTAGGCCATACTAACCATAGGTTAAACTGATTTTAACCCTGATTTCAATATAGACAGAAAGATTGCTACTAATAGTTATGTTAGATAGCTTATTAATATTTATTTCTATGTTTGTCAAAGTGATAAAAAACCAAACAATACAAGCATGAAAAGAGTCACAACTGAGATGTATAGTGAGCTGCACTCAGAACAGTTAGGACTTAACAAGCATCAGTAAAAAAAAAAAAAAAANAAAAAAAAAAAAAAAGAAACAGTGTTTCTCTAATGGATTTGATGTTTTTAATTTTAAAAGTTGACTAGGGAGGGAATAGATATGTTTCGTACTTTTGGGAATCTTATTCAAAAATAAATACAATTTACAGCCAGGATTTCTTTTCTAGTGTTTCAACTAAAGTCTTCTCACCAGAATTTCGTATGAGTTCAGTTATTTTTGTTATTAGGTTCCAGTTACAGAAATGGGATGTGAGTGAAATACTTGTATTCCCTATATAGTATATTAGTGACCACAGAATGTGACGCACATGCATAGCATGCTAAACAGGGAAAACAATCATTAGAAATGCTAAAGAAAAAGATGTCTATCTCAGAATTCCCCCATCTGTTCACCTGTAGCCTTGCATTTGACAGGTCTATGGAAATTAATGTGCAAGTTTCTTCTTTCCTTTCACAACTCTATTGGAAAAGGCAGAAATCAACTTTTTGCTCCTGGGATGCATATGCAAGACAGGGAAGAGAACATAAGGGAGAGCACAAGAAGGAACCTGGGCGTGTGCGTCAGAGGTGAGGAACTCCTCCAGAGACCCTGAAATCTAGTCCTTGTTATCACCAGCTTCCATACTAATCTAAGGCTGTTTAATGAATATAGCATAAAAAAATGTTTGAATCAGAACCCAAAATTATTCTTCTTTTCCTCAAACTTCTTGCCTGTGCATGCTTTCACCAATAAACTACAACATAAAGCAAGTCTTTTCTTCTCTTTATACACTGACATGACCTCAGCAATGGGACAAATGTTCTCTTCCCTTACCCTTTTGCCTTCCCTGGCCTATCTCATCTTGTATGGAGAGAGTTTGTGTACCCTGGCATCTGCTCAGGTTGCAGACAGGATATCTTCACCTTCCAGCTGGTGGCAACCTGTTCAACCCTTTTAGCAATTACCTTACAGAAGGCACATTCTCCTCCTCTGTTTCTGAGTGAAAACATTTTATGCTCTTGTGGTTACTGAACTTTAGATTGGGCCTGTCAGATTCCAGAGAGGAATCTGAAAGTGTGCCTACAGGAAAACCTAACTGTGAATCCCAGATACCTAACTGGGACACACCATGTGGTTGGGGTCTTCTACAAGGACACTAGTTTGGGTATTTAAAGACAGAACAAATAATGTGCCATGGTAGAGCACTGTAAGACATAATGAAAAACTTTTCCTGAAATATTCTTATTGCAATCCTAGTATTCTAATTTCCAAAGTCACAATCTAGTTGATGTATAAATTCTGTAAAGGACTAGAGTTTAGACATCTGGACTGTGTGAATTCAAATTCCATTACACCTACATTGCCTATGATTTTTCCCCCTCTCTAATAGTTGTTCTACTATTTTAATTATGAAAGTGAAATGCAAACTAGCAATTTCTGGGAACAATTTGCTTGGTTTTTATGTTTATTTATTTATTTTTCAGAAAGCTACTCTGCAGCACCATCTAGTGAGAGTGAGGAGGACCAGTTATACTGTTCCCATGTTTGAAGCATATTCATGTGTTCGCAGCCTGCATACTTTCCTGTGGCCTCCGTAGGAGAAGAAATGTCAAGCCTCCATGTAGAGTGTATGTGTGAATCCTCTGTCATATCTTCAACAGAAAATCTACCTCAGAATAAAAGATTTTGTTATAGAAAGGCATTGAAACCCTTTGGACAAGAAGCATCATGGACAGAATAAAAAATACACCTTGACTATAAAATAATCTTCGCTTTAGAACCAAATTTCACAAGTTTTCATTTTGCTGAATCAAGCACATCATTAGCAGCTGTCTACCTGTGTGATGTAATTGACCAAAGAATTTCTTCCAGTACCTAATAGGGTGACTAAATATTCAAAGCAGTGAAGATAATTCTATGCAGTAAGAAATACAACTGGAGATACAGACCCTTGTGAATGTTTAGGCCTTGCTTGTTAAGGGTATTTGTCTACACAAATCTTTCCTTTGAAGGTGGAAAAGGCCTTCTGAGGAAAAGAAATCTATTCATAATTATTTATGCAGGTGGTTATATAAATAAATAAAAATCCTACATTAAAAATTTCATCACCACATTCTATAGTAACTACTAGAATGCTGCCTTGTACCTAAGCTGACTTCTACCTATTGCCATACCAGTCATCAGTTATCTTGATGACTGATATGGCAATTCCCTACTGTGGCGGTGGCAGCCATATGGCCATTTCCTCCAGTGTCAGTTGTGTAAGACCCATGCAGAGAAACACAATTACTCTCTTGCAAAGAAAGGAAAATTTCAGTCATTTTGATGCCAAAAGAAGTCAGGTTACTTCAGGTCTTATATGGTCAATCATAGGCTAAATAGCATTCACACATTTTTCTTTTGTTTTTAACACTGATAAAAAGACCTTACAAATGAGAGTGACATTGCTACTTTTAAATGAAAAGCAAGTGCATTTGCACAGGTACAAAACATCTGTTAAGAGATAATTCATGAGTCTCACAGGCAATCAGTTACTCAGAATTCCACTGAAGTATAAGATGATTATTACAACAGCCAGTTTTCTGATTCTCCAGAGACAACTGACTAAATGGATGTAATGGACCAGTAGACTATCAGACCACCTTTCTCCAGCTTTTCCTTTGTCACCTGCCACCCAGTTCTCAAATTCAGTTAGAGCTTGCAGATATAAATGGATGCTAATGGAACTGAGCCTGAAATTTTATGTTTTTTAGTGCAGCACAGTCTCTAGTTCTGTGTCTGCAGAATGACAAGGATTAATTTTATCTTAGGTAGTTAGACTGTCTGTAATAATAACAATAACTTAACCAATAATAAGGATTTTCTAGTTTAACTGTAAAATACTGGATCCAGTTTACCAAAGTCACACACACACACACACAGAGAGAGAACTTTCATGATGAAACAGAAACTGTCATGGAAAAAATATTAAGCTTATAATTTCTTGAATTTAAAAATGAACTGTGGATTTGGGGATTAGGACCTTGGATAAATGAGTAATTTTAAGTGCTGAGAAAATCCTGAGCACACAAAGTCATCCAAGACACTAATTTATTAAGCCTTCTCAGTGCTTAGATGAAGTATTTTCTAATGTAGGAACATAAAATTTCACCAGTGGATACTTATACATTCTACCAGAGAGGATGGATATATTCACAGACAAAATTGACATTGAAAGCTGGATAATTAAAGCCTTTTGTATTTTGAAACATCTTGGGAGAAAAAAATAGGTGTATGCTAAATTATAATGCATAAAATTACAACTTCTGAATCCATCAAAGTTTGCTATTCCTCCTATATTCCACTCTACTATGATCAGAATGCAATAGCATATGAACTAAATACGGTGAGCTTGAATGTATTTGTTTCATAATAACTTTACACTTACTAAAGCCAATATGCCTGCTGAGTCATTGTAAAAATTCTTAAGTTGCCTAAGTCTTCTTCAGCCTTTCTGTATGTGAGAGGTAAAGAAGTTCTTAAGCAATGTGTATTGCAAAAAGCAAAGGGATAAAACAGTGAAAAGGCTTTTAACCTTTGTTTTTTCACTTACTGTTAACAGTGAACTGACCTGTACATGAACAGCAAACACACCAAAGATATTTGTATCTAATTCTGAAGAAAGAAAATAAAAATTTAAGAGGTTGTTCCCACAGTACTCAAAAGTTGCCTCAAAGCCCGAGTTTAGATCAATTTCTACTTACAAATTTACCTGCTGTTTTTATAAAAAATGTTTGAATATGATGGATTTCTAAAAATGGGTCAAAAGGAGGAATGAAAAGAGTAAAAGATAACCAGAAATGAGAAGATAGTTCCATGTTTCATTAAAAATGAACAGCAATGTTTTTAAAAAAATATTTTCATTCCACGTGTGCTGAAATGGGGCGACTGAATTGTCACTGATATGCACCCAGCAGATCATCTACTATGACTTTATGGTCTTTGTTCTCAGCAGTGCAGTCACTCACCCTGAACCTGTCCATGAATTCTTCAGAAGAGCTCTGCTAAAACAGTATATTTCAACTAAAGGGAGGACATTGGGGTTAGGTGGGGACTAGGCAGCAGAATGTGAACAGCTTACAGCACCATCACAAGGGATTCAGAGAGCATCCAGTCAGTGTCTCAGCTGGGTTTGTTGTTGCTGGATAATTGTTGCAAAGATGTAGGACTCAAAATTATTAATTCTGCTATTCCCAATGTAACTTATTTTCTCATCAAAGAGCAGAAATTGTGGAAATGTATTTGTATGACAACGAGAACCAAAATGTATCTTTCATGTTTAAAGTTTTAAGCTAACAAGTTAATTGAGATTTTACACCTAAACACGGGCATTTCAGCTATTTTAAATAAGATTCCAGTGAAATTTGATCATGCTTTATAACAAAATGTGCACCTTATTAGCACAATAATCATGAGGACTTGAGACTCAAACAACTGCCCTGTTAGAGATGTCTACTTGTGTTTGCAACTGACATGTTGACAAAGTACTTATTTGAATGCTTTATATTGTGATCATGGATTACAATGGTTTCTATAAACAATTCATTTAATGTAAAGGTCTATGAACTTGAAACAATGTCAGCAAGAAATGCTTTTTTCATATGCTGGCCTATTCTATAACTAGTGTAGCAGAGAAAGATATTGAATACAAATATTGATAAAATAGGACTTCAAAAATAGTATGAAATTTGTGCTCGATATATCATGGATCTATCACAAAAATAAAATCAAAGTGCACCTGGAAACACACATTTTTATATCATACATGACATGCATACATGACATTGCATATTGGGACTCCTGCAACACAAAAATGGGGTAAACATTAAGTACCAAGCTGCTGTCAGAGCTCTGAGGGCATCACTAAGCTTTTCCTTCCCGGATCATTGCTCAGGACCACACTTCAGCCCATCCCAGTGCCCTTGGTGCCTGCCCTGGTGTTGCTCTAGGATGCCAGGCTCCAGCCTTGTCCCTGACTCCACCTGCTTTGCTCCCAGCTCAACCCCCTCAACTGGGCATTGCCCTGCTTTGTGGCCTGCCTGGTCTGGGACTGTCAGGGAACTCTGAGGCCAGTGACTGGTGCTGCAGGTGGTGGCCAACCTCCATGGGACTAGGTCACCCTTGTCTCCTAGCTCCACATCCCTCAGGAAGCAGCCCTGCTCACACCACTTCCTTGGCATAGGGTTCTTTCTGTTCTTTCACCATTTGGGCATATATTCAATAAGTAGCATGCATCACACTGGATGGTTCTGGTTCTAAATGTTTGGTGACACAGGAGAAAATAAATATTTGGATGAACAGTAATATTACATTACAAGAGGAAGTATTTTCAACAGCCTCATATGCCTTAGGCTTATATTAATCATGTACTTGAATGATGAGAAATTTAACTGAGCATAAGGTGTGGAAAATAAGTTTTAGGAAAACTGCAGATTGAAGTATCCTGTGAGGCCAGTAGGTGGAAAGAGATCATATATCATATATTTTCCATTTACAGTGTGGATGCAAATGTAATAGGAACACTGCATATTTAAAAAGCTTCTTGGCTAGAAGGTTAATCACAAAGAATAACTGGGATGCTATCATCAAATTAGCAGGAAGCCTTCATACTGGAGGCTATTTTACATTCAGTGTCATTCAAGATTTTCATTTAAAACTGGAAATGACAAATAAGACAGTATGCTAAACATAGAAGGATTCAGGAAAAGAGGCAATAATTATTACAGAAAACCACTGGAATAAAATAAGAGCCAACATAGACAGATGCACTATGTGTAAAAGAGGAAGAAATAATCAAGTGTCAGATCCTGCCAGGAAGTGTAATGAACTTCATTGCAGATGCAGGTTTGTGCCTCACAGGATCAGTCCATAAATGAACATAGAGGAAAACACTGACTCAGCTGGAAAGAGATAAATGGTAGGTTACAGTCTGTGATGGACTGACCATGACTGAAGGATACAGTGCTATCAATGAAAATGTACTGAGGGTTGAAAACAAGGAGTGCCCTGAGTAACACAAGCCATGTGTTAACTCTGCTTTATTCACAGAAATTTGGCTTTAGATGGGCTTCAGTACAGGATATTGTGTTTCATAAACTCTAGCTTACAGAATATGCTAATAGGCTGGTGGAGTTAATGCATCAAAATCATTATTACTGGTTTTCTGCAAGAGGAAAATATGTTGTCCAGATAGAGTATAAAGGATTCTGAAGAAGCAAGTAAATAATTCTTGACTTTATCAGTATTCAAATATAAATATTTTGAAACTCTTCAAATTCTAGAGATATTTTACTGTTCAGATTTATAATGAAAAGTTTTGCAGAATAAGCAGATATTAATTTCAAAATATATAACCACGATAACCATTCTTCAGGGACACCAACTAACAAAATACTACATACTTTCAGTTTGCTTTTCCTTATTCATCTATTCTAAATACTGTGTACTCACAGATTATGAAATGACCTCCTGTCTATTTCCTATGTCCTTCAAACTAGCCATTGCCTATTCAGCTGCACATTCCTGATTTAAAAAAAAAAATAATATAATGTTATGGCTATTTTGGTGATAAGCCTGGAAGATAATTACCATACAAGACTTTTTATTTTATTTTCAAATTCCTGAAATGTTTTGGATGGATTAGCATTTCCATTTTCTTTTTGTATTTTTGTAGAGAAACCACCCAGAAACTAGAAGTAGTAGTCACTGAAGCAACCATGTGAGAAACTAAAATATTTCACTTCCTTCGTCTGGTCTTCATTGTAAATAAAGGCAAATATTTTGGCTCAAGACTTAAGACCATCTTCTTTAGGACCTAAGATAGCACTTGGAAGGAATTTAGACTTTTAAGTCCAATAAGCCTCCACTCATGTGCTGCCTGGCTGGTGAAGTGTCTGTATTCAACTAGCACTTTCATTTAATATTGCAAAAGATGTTTGATAGGTAGCATGTGCATTGCTTTCATAGGAACGTGGAAAAAAAAAGTTTGAATCCTTTAATTGAAAAGGTTAATCTTAGATCTCCTTTTTTCTGGATGAGTATATAGGATACCTGACTACTGTTGAAAAGTTTGCCACCATTATAATTCTCAGGATGCATTTAAAGTTTGAACTTTTTTTCAAGTCAGAAACTAGCTTTACAAAAGGATTGTCACTTCTGCTACCCAAGTTAGGTGGCAATGATCAGTGTACAGCTCTGAATCAGTTATTGTGTATGCATAACTGGACCCCACCCACTATACTGGATTGTCTTCTAAAAATAACTTCCACCTAACTAGCTAGATTTTTAATATTCTGGAACAGGTTGCCAAGACTTGTGCATGCACCATCCATGGAAATATTCAAGGCCAGGTTGGATAGGGCTCTGACCAACCTGGTCCAAAAAAATGTCCCTCTGCCGATGGCAGAAGGGTTGGAACTAGGTGATATTTAAGGTCCCTTTCAACACAAATCATCCTATGATCCCATGAAACACTTTTACTATTTTCATATTTCAGTCTAGACTGAGCAAAGAAGCTCTTCTAGTCCACTGGGATATGGATTAAAACATTGTGTATCACTTCCTCAGCCGCCTCCCTTGCTAAGATGCTGGACTTGAGGTCTCCTAATTTATGTATGCATCAAGTCAAGTTGCTGCTGGGATCAATGCTTGTGTCATAGGAGTGCAGAGGGATGTGGATCACCCTGCTGGAAGTAGCACCTATTTGTCAGGTATTGCCACTTGGCCCAGGCAGCTTCAGGGACAACTTGAAGGGACGAGTTCCATAAGAATGTCTGATTAAGCTACTGCCACACACCATCTACTCCCATCTTTCCAGATCAGGAAACTGTGTGATCACACAGTGAACTTGACCTGGTACAGCCTGAAAGTAGGTTTTTTTGTACTGATATTGTTCACTTCCTCGAGTTCACAGGTAGTACAGCCTCAAAAATATAATGCAAGGGAAGATGTAGTGATGATGAAATAAACAAAGGGAGAGGAAGAGCAGGAGATGAACAGGGAAGTGCATTCTGGCCTAAACTGTGCTTCCAGGAGAATGTGTCTGAAGTTAAACAATTTGTTAGAAATGTAGCTTAGGTGAATTTATCAGGAGGTTTTTCCTCCTCCTCCTTCTGCTTCTTGGCTAAACTATTTTTCTTCCCTCCTGCACTGGCTATGGCTTGCAGTTTCCTCCATGGGCGAGCTGAATTCATGAATAGAAGAGAAAGTTAACGCAGAGGAAAAGAAAAGACATCTAATGTGCATCAGAGCCAGAAAGACAGAAGGTGGAACTGCATAAAGAGAGGAACTACACAGGCAGAGGAGAGGCTGGAAGCAACAAGCAGTTGAACAGCTCTATGGTGAGGTGATATGTCAGCACGGGTAACATACCTGCTTTAAAGCCAGTGTCTTGCCTGATGCTGAGGTGATTACAGCACATTCTTAGTGATATATTGTGACAATGAAAATGATAATTCCGTGTTGCTCAAATATCAGAATTTATAGGCCGCATTCTGGAAACAAATAGGAAATGAGCAGTAATTTGGAGGGCAACTTGACCATATCTGACAAAACTATACAATTTACTTATTTCCACTGACAATAAAAACCCCTCTCTGACTTATCATCTTCGGATGACCTGTTGCATGGCCACAGTTTCTAGAAGTAACCATTCACCTGGGTACAAAGATAGACATCGTAAATGAATCTGCGTCCACATCCCAATTTTCTTATACTCTTCATTCTGTCTGGGAGGAAAACATCACTTGTATCCTTCTTTACCCATGTAGTGCCCTGGAGATTTAATGTTTATTTCCTTTTTACTGAGAGAGAGAGAGAGAGAGGTTTTTTCTGAATTTGTGTTCTCTCGTCTTGTACAAGCATTTTGAAATAAATGTTAACACAGCCTGCACAAAAATCAGTACAAATAATGATATATAAATGGAGAGACCTGACTTTAAAATCATCTTTCAATTAAACCTTTATTTCATAGTAGCACAACTGAACCTAACAAGACTAAACCAGAAAATAGAAATTACCGTTCACAAAGCAGATGTATTTAACGTTCATTCCTAATAATAGCAATAATTAAGGGATGTTGACAAGCACTTGTTTGACAGTGAGGTTGGGGAGGCATGTCTTTCCTGACACAGTGGGATATAGCATTAAATTGTAACAATGCTGGCAGCCTTCCAAAGGATGGAGTCAAGGCAGGTGGTAATCCAGTTCAGCAGCAATGGAAAATAGGTGACTGCATGTTGGCTTTAAATTATAGTGCACAGTTTGTTTTAAGAATAGAGAATAATTTATGTGATATATGTAGTGTAACATTTGAAGTTGTCTCATTTGTTCTCTTCTTTAAAATGTGTGGCAATTGTTTCTTTGGGATATATTTTTTCCTAGAAAGGATGAAAGAAAGAAGGCCTATAAAAAGTAAGATGTTGATTAGAAGAGTGAGGCACATTCACAGCACTAAATTGCTAACTTTCATTTACCTGGAGTCCAAACATAGAGTGCTGTAAATGGAATTTTCACTGAAAATTATAGTAATGGAATTAGAAAACCACTGTTGGTAACAATAAATCAGTAACTATCTAGTTAGAGTTCTTTATGCTCTCACAGAGTGTAAGCTGTTTTTAACTGAAATAGGATCTCTAAACCCAGCATCCTATAGCTGGAAAAACTCCAGTAATAAGTATACCTAGGGCAAATCTTCAGAGCAAAACAGAGATGGAGTATTGTGCAGGCATTAATAGGCTGTGAAAGAAGGAAAAATAAAGTAGCTGAAGGAAAAGTGTTTGAAGACATCTCAGTGAAACTTCCAATTGCTTGATTGGTGCACTGGTGGTTCACTGAATGCTGGGTGGGATACTGAACTCCTGGCTAACCTGACCAAGACTGCAGAGCACAAAACCAAGGGCTGTGGGTTTCTGCCAATGATAGCTGCTCTCTAAGTATAGTTTGCTCTAAAATGTTTCATCACCTGTCTTTGAGAAAGTGCTGTGATAGTGACCAGAATTTGATTTTGAATTTTGCATTGCTACCTCTTGTGGTCTTTACAACAAACTTCCTGTGAGTGTACGCACTGAATATGCCTAGCTGTGTGAGTACGCTGTTTTCCAATGCTGACATGTAATACATGGATCTGATTAGATTCTACTCTGATTAGATTCTACTCTATTAAAATAAAGCCAATCTAATTTGCTTAAAATAGCTGGTATCATACTGTCAAAAAAGCATCTGGTCCGAAAAAATCTTCCCCTTTGGCATTACAGTGCATTATGCCAAGAAAACCTTCAACTAAAACATTAGGAGCATCTTTTAAAAGGCATTTAATTTTAAAGGACATGATTTTAGGCATCTGAAAGAAAAAACTTGATTACACAAGTTGGTATCAAAAATTTAAATGGTATTTCCACTGTTTTTTTTTTTTTTCTCATAGGCAAGTACCGTTCAAAATTTAGATGAGTCAAATGCAGTAGGCAAGAAGGTAGGCTGGTATGTCAAGCATTTTTTGGATCACGTTTTACAGATGCTCTCAACGTGTAACCTAGCTTATATCCATAACTCACACATTCTTTATCTTGCATGCTTCTTTTCCTAGAAAAACATGCTGCACTAAGTGACTTGGGTTGCTTAATAGCTCAAGAGATTTGGCAAGTGTGTTGCATTAAATCAAGCATGATTGCAAGGCTTCCTTGAAGTGCTTCTTGGACAGACACACTTCCTTTTTCTGTGCACCAGTTCACCGTATAAGAGTTACTTAGGCATTCAGGCATCATCTGTGCTATTTTGAGCTGTATACTGCTTGAAAAACAAAACAAAATGAAAAGATGCATTGCTTGTAATGCATACATTCTGACTTCTGGGAATTAATGTTCTTCCAGTAAGTGGATACAGCATATCCTGTCTGTCAAATTTCAATTCCTTTTGTCCCCTGAGAACAATAAATCAACCACACGTTAGCCACTGTAGCCATCTAACTGAACTTGCGGTTCCTGTGCTAAGTTAATCTTTGAGAATCCAATCAGGCAATAAATGTCTGCATATATCTGCAGTTTAAAATCTAATGAATATGATCACCTTTGATGCGTTTTGGGGGTTTTTTTGCTCATTTTTCAGCAAGGCAAAAAATGCAATGACTCTATGAAATTAAATAGAAATTGTTTCAATCTTTTCTCCTTTTAGTCTGCAGAGCCGAAAGTGTCTTTCTTAGAACTTCGGAAAAATAATCTCTCTGTGTATATTTTATTGATATTGAATGCCATTTTCAGAAACAGTTACATGAAGAAGTCTATTGATTCACAAATCCCACCCCAAAAGCTCCCAGTATAGAAAATCACAACACTTACTTTTCAGCATTGAAGCTTACATTCTGAAAGAAGCCTTTACATGTTCTAGGTGAAGTCACGCACATCACTTAAAGGTAAACATTTATTTGTTACATACCTACACACTGGTGGACAGAGTCACTGAGAAATTCACATACTCACAGACCAGTTTTAGGAACTATTAAAAGAGCTCATCTTTATTGCACAGACTGCGAACATGTTCGGGGAGATACTGTAGGCTCAGCTCTTTCCCAGCTTGCATGGGTGAGCAAGAGGCAGCCACACTGAAGTTAATGATTATACTGGTGCAAAACTGCTGTTAGGATAAGTGTTAAGAGCTAGATTTCCCTTTTGCCCCGTTAAAGTTTTATGTTAGGTCTGTAGCAGTTTTCTCCTATCTTTTATGGACCACCACTGTGACTGGGCAATTTTAACAGCCACTTTATAGTTGCTTCTGGATAATGTATCCCATTTCAAATGACGATTAGCTGCCTGGATCAATGTTACCTGTGCAACATATTTCTCACATGAATAGCAATGACAATTTTTTTCTCAGTGAAAGATTGCCAAATTCTAGTGCCTGTAAAGTATGAATTGACCCAATGTATATTTTGCCTGAGTTAGAATTTTTCTAAATGATACTTTGAGAATTTGTTATTTGATTTACTATTTTGTTATACAAATTATATAGTACTTTGTTGGGACTTCCCTTTGCTTTTGAACAATACATGACGTTATGTTATTGTAGTTTCAACACTCAATAGCAAGCAGTTCCTGAATAATATTCTGCTATTCAAACATCTCATACAAACTTGTTGTTACCTCTTTAACAGGGTAATTTACAAGTCATTTGTGAGTAATTTTAATGTTTGCCTGGCATCCTGAGTTCCATTTTCCTCTTCTGACTCATGGCATCGATGACCTGTATGAGGAGAAATTGTTTGCATAGCCCATGCTTTTTTTCATGCCTGCTTTCTTTCTTCAGTGTTGACATGCACAGGATCTGTTAAAAAACCAAATAACAGGAAAGAAAACTCTTCCTTTCTCTGCATAACAGCTGCTGGAGACAACAGAAAACAAATACCTGAGATATATCTAGCTCATTTTTCAGGTGACCTCATTATGAAAAACAGGAAAGACCCAGACTTCTGTGTTTGCTTTATAAAATGTTGTTTGCCTTCCCTGGCTCTGCTGGGATTTAGGGACTAACTGTATGACAGGAAGCTCAGGGAAGCAGTCTACATTGTCTGACGCTATTGTTTTTCTTTTGAGTTCACTAAGTTCATTTCCACTATACTGTTTTTTTATCAGCATATTTTTGAGTCAGTTTAACTGACTGGAACTGACTTCTTAAAATAATCCAAAGCAGATTTGGTGGTGATTTTATCCTATCGTTTCCTTTTTTATATTTTTTTCCCCTTAAATCCATTGCCAGTGATCTGAGGTAAGGCTTCCACTGAGGAGTACTTATAGAGAATTTAAGGATTTTGGCGCAGTTCCTCTGAATAATAGCCAGTTTCAGCAAACAGCAGAGCACACGTCTTTTTAGCAGCATGATCAAAGAACAGTGAGTGTCCCACAAGCAAAGAGAATTTGAGCTTATCCTCTCCTCTGAACCAAAAGAAATCAATGAGAGGTTTTTAGAATAATTATTTTTAATTTTGGGGGCGGTTGGGTTTTTTGGGTTTTGTTTTGCTTTCACTTGTGGATTCAGGCATTAATTAAATCTTCAGTATTTGATTTGCTGTTTTTTGAGACCACATTTTCAGGGTGGTGGACTTATTTGACCAGCCCATTTGACCCTTAGTATGAACTGCCATGCATTGAATAGATTCACAAATCAGGCTTAACCTAGAAATAACACCGGAAAGCAAATAAATTATGTCATGAGCCAGGCGAAAATTCACTTTCTATGTTGGGCAAGGACTGAGGGAAGCATGAAACGTGTAATTTTCAGATAAGATTAAGATAAGTGCCAAATACAATATTCTGCCATAGGGGACACTTTTGGACCATCTGCTTTAGGCTGTTTTGGCCACACCTAGACCACAGAATGCAGAAGCATTTTTGTGTTTACTCTAGACAGCACACCTTAGTGCATTTCTGTTTCATATATGGGCAGGACATGGATTTACAAATATAAGGAAGTTACATAAGCTGATAATGTAAGAATTATAGTGTGCTACACCAAGTACATCTGAGACCCAGCTGTGAGGAGGAACAGAAACTAGACATGCCCTAGTGAGCACCAACAGGTAACTGCAGATGTCACCTCTGTATTTTTATATTATATGACCTAAAACATGCTCCACATTTAAATAGGGTAATCTTGCTTTGGTCCTTCTCACTGTCACTGTCCTGATTTATTCTACCTGAACTCTGCCTTCTTCTGGGAGTAAAGAATTGAGGTGAATAAATCCATATACTACTTTGAAAAATATTATTCTTGAGATTTTCATGTATATGTAGTGGTTGAAAACTTCAAAAATATTATTCCCTCAACTGTGAATAAAAAATTGAATTATAAAAAGCAACTCAGTTGTCCACATTGAATCATTAATTCCCTTTGATTAAAAAGATAGATGCATGCACACACATGTACATGTACCCAAAGTATAATACATAGTCATTATTTTTGCCTTCCAGAGGCTTTGAATTCTTTTACCAGTTCAACCATAATAAATGCAAATGCTAAATAGGAAATCTGGAATTTCGACATAGCACTAGTTTAAGTATCTAAAATTGTGAACTCTAGGTTATCACTAGTAGCCAGATAACACCAGTACCCCTGTTTTATGTCCCATATGAAACAGAACCAGGGAAAACTGTAATACTGAAACAATGAGTAAAGTTACACTGAGGAGGGGATTCAGCTCCAAATTAAGGCAGCATTAATACAAGTTAATATCTGAGACACAGAGTATGATTCAGGTCCCTGAATTAGACATCACTGTTTCATAAAGTTACTTGGAGTGCCCTAGGTGGTCTGACACCTGCAGCTTTCCGAATCAACAGGTGGGGAGTTGGCAGGAGACCGTGGCATATCCACAATTGTCACTACACGCCTTTGGATAACTGAGCTGCCTCCAGCTCATTCCCAAATCATTTTCCCAAATCATTACTGACATAATGCCAGCTTTATTGTTGGTATAAGCTTGTAAATCATACAGGGCAGTAACATTTAAATAGCTGTGATATGATATGATATATGATATGATATGATATGATATGATATGATATGATATGATATGATATGATATGATATGCATAAATGTAGTGGGGGAGAAATATATTTTTCTTGGAAAACTACACAATAAAAAATAATGAATTGAATATTTAATCATATCTGGCCTAAGAAGCACCAAACCACCAATCTGTACATAATTTATTTCTTTCTAGCTTAATAATTATTCAAATAATATTTCTGTGGAAAATCACATGGTTTTCTACATCTATTTTCCTTTTAGGGAAAGGACATTAAACACTGTATTTACCTGCAGACTCAGGACATGAGTACCAGACTCAGTGGTAAGACTTTTACCAGGCTGGTGAGAAGCATGTCAGAAAATATCACATTAAAGTTAAGGTAATAAAAGAGAAATAAATGAGATACAAAAGAGTAGCAGACAGCATGGTAATGCAGGAAGAAAAACAGGATTCACCACATAAAATCTGGGAAGAAGATGGGAAAAGAGAGAATGAGAGAACACAGACTAGAAGCCAAACATTCAGGGGAAGAAAACAGCATATTGAAGAGAAAATGAAGATGGTTAAACACAACACATGAACAGAAGGACTTAGAAAAGAAAGGGATTGCTTTGAGAGTTTCATGGTTATCTGATAAACTGGAAAACAGTACGGAAATTTTACTTTTACTCTTATTAACTTTCCTTGGGTTTAGTTTTAGCTAAGCTAAATCCTGAAGTTCTTTGTTCAGGTGGTATTTCATTTGACTTGCCCAGTATGTAGTACAAAGAAAGCAAGTGATTGATTCCAGATACACTGTATTAAATAGGCTTTGCTAAAACTAAATCTCAAAAATGTTAAAATAAAACTCCCATTTACCAGATCAGCAGTTTTGCCTTCAAAATTGGCTTAATCAAATCATCTGGTATCAGAAAGAAATACATAATACTTCTTTTCTCATTCCTATCCACTCCTGATGATACACAGCTGTGTATTTGTTGCAGAAAATGTCTGATGTGAGGCTACATTTGCTATAGACATAAATGCTCATGAGTGAAAAATGTATTGTATGAATCATTTGTTTCCACAAGGCCCCTTGCAGCATCTAAGCCATTCCTCTGCATGTAATTGTCACAATAAAACACAAATTGTTCAAGACCTCTCTACAATAACTTTGTTTCTCACTCTACCAAAACCTCTGTTCTTTATGGTGCAGCAGTCAATTTTACAATGAATTGTATATTCTCCCATTTAAGTAATTATCTTCAACATCGGTGTCCAACACTAAGTAACCAATACTAATTGCAAACATTATAAGTAAACTGATGATGCAATTGAGTTACTGGGTTTCGCCATTTGTCAAACTGAACAATGATTTCACTCTAACTCTCTAAAATTTCAATTTCATTTTTCAGAGGTACCAATGGTACCAATGGTACCAATACAAAAAAAAAAAAAAATCAGTCCTGTAAGCATTACTCATTTACTATTTCTCCATGCAGTAATGGAGTAAATTCACTTCTTCTGTATGAGTTTGGCTTCTATAAGTCACATTAGCAACCAAAAAGGAGTAGGAGATGCTAGACACATTCCTTGCCAAATATTTAGTTTACAGTCTGGAGGCTCAACATGCTCTAACCCAACTGAAAATCCTGCACATATTGCAGGACTTTTATGGCTTCTGTTCTGATTTATTCTACTGGTTCAGACCCAATATTGTCCAAAGGAAGAGAAAGAATCTGTTGATAATATTCTTCATTGCTCTCAAATCAGAGTTGAAAGAGAGAAATTGAGAAAGTTCAGGCAGAACATAAATATCCAACTAATCAACAGATGAACTTGATATTTATTTGCGAAATTTCCCTTTCTTTCTAGAAAATTTGTCCATAATATTTTCAGAGTACTGGTAACTCCAAAAGACTTCTTTGAAACACTTTAAAATCTGAACACATGTTAACAGGCATTCCACATATATGTTTTAAAGGAAATTTAAAACTTTAAATTTAACTAGAAGGAAAAAAAGTCTAAAAGTCTCTTAAGATATTTAAAACCTGTGTATTGTGTACATTTCATCTTATCAAATAGTCCCCTTTTTACTCTAAATTTAATGTCAGTGAGAGAAATATGTTTCCTTTATCTTCTGTGTTTTGATTTGAGCTTTAAATCAAAAGGCATTGCAGGTGCAGGCTACATGGACATACTGTCCACCAGCACAAGAAGCTTCTATGAGCAGTTTCCATATCAGCATAGATTCCCTCCTTCTCTCCCTCCAGCACTATATCAACAAAGCAACGCACGACAAAAAGGCAGGAGTGAGCTGATGGAGAGACAAGTGGTGTGACAGATATAAATGGTGTTTTCTCTTGGCAGTGTCAGTTGAAAAGAAAGCAGGAATTAATGTGTGTCCAATAAAACTGAGACTGGTATAGCGCACTGTGTGAAGCACAAATGACCTCTGCGAACTTGTCATATGGATTCACCTTTAGCTCTGGACATAAACCTCTTTAGTTAGAAATAATAAAACACATGAAGGCTTTTTACTGCCTTCTGTTTCTAAACAGTGAAAGAGAGTTCAAATTATTATTTTGTTTATTAGACCTTTTTCCACAATGAAAAGATGCTACATGTAATGCATGCAGTTTTCAAAGTTCATGGAAACAAAGTTTTTCATACAGTCTTTAAAGCCTTTATGGGTTAATTCAGCAAATCTAAAAATCTTTTAGGACAGACAGATCTTATGTTAATGTTTCTATCAATTTAAAGAATTTCATTCTGATAGAATGCAGTCAGTTAGAAACATAGATAAACAAATAATATAACCTATCAAATATATTAGCTGTAGAATTCCTGTTCTTATTCTTCATTTAGGATGTGAGTGTTATAGAGGAGAACTCATTCATCAGGAACAACTTAAACTACTTCCTTAGACTATGTCCATGGGCTGATTTTCCCAGGATGGCAAGTAAATATCTACATATAAATGTGCTACTCAGATCAAATGTGCTACTAGCCTCAGACCAGCTCAGGCCCCTTAATGATGGTATTTGGATATATCAGTTATCAGTACATTTCCAGACACAATGGTAGAAAAGGTTTTTTTTAATGGAAACTGCAGGGTGTTAAATCTATTTGGCAAATAAAAAAATTGTCTCTATTTTCAAAACGTCCATTTTGAAAATTCTGACACCACTTCTTGCTTCCTTATCTATTTTGGCAGTCGCTGAAATCATCGCTTGCCAAAGGTGCCTGCCATCAGTTTCTAACAGATAGCTGTCAATAATCCAAAGCACAGAAATCTTTAGTAATGCTTAGAAATGTTAAACAAGCAGTTTGCCTTGATTGTCAGGCAAGTATCAAGCCCTGAGTAGCTGTTGAGTCTGAGCCTGGGAGACACATCCTTGAGATCATCACTTTGAGCTCAAAATTGAGAAATGTTACTGATACCACTGATCTATCTCTTCAACAGCTGCCTACTTACACTTGTTTTTAACTATCTAATTATCTTTAATAGAAGAAAGTAAGGAAAATGTTCTTTTTGTGATTTTTTTGGAGCAGATTTCAAATTTTTCCATCTTGCTTTATCATTTGAATTAACTGTAGGCTCTCAAAGTGCTAATCTCACATTAGGAAACTCAAGCTTCTTTAAAGTCTTTAAAGCCTTTTTTAGACAAGAAACATGGAACCAGACAATCCTCAAGGTATCCTTCCAACCTGGTGGTCTATGATTCTATGAAGTATTCACAGTCACTATGCAGTTTTTGGCATCTCAGCCAGTTCTACATATTCTTCCAGAGTAGTTTGAAATTCTCTTGCATTAAGTGCAAATTCAGGTCACACAAACAGGGTAGCTGGAACAGATAATGCAATGTCACTGCAAAAGTAGTATTCAAAAAAAATGAAAGCAGGTAATGGATCATCCTGGGGTAAACACCGGCGCAAAAGTAAAACAGCAAATCTATTTCCACCCTGTATAATCTGTTGGTCTGTTTTCTACTCTCCTTAGAAGAGTTTCTTATAATTTTAATTGCCTTCTGATTTTGATGCACAAAATATAATATAATTACCATTTCCACATACTACACATAATATAAAATACATGTAATATATAATCCTGGATTATGCACAATGACCCAAATAAGAAGAAAATGGTGTCCATCTGTTTTCTAGCATATCTCCTTCCTAAACCAGAGCAGTAAAATCAGTTTTCAAGTTGCAGCAATGTTTCACTCGGTTGTGAGTGGTGGTGTTGCCATCAACTCAGTGACTCATTACTTTCAGAAACTGGACTTGTTCATTCTTCAAAATAAATTTTTTGTGAAAACACATCTTGGATTTGAAGAATGAGATTCCAAGATGTTGATGAACAAATTACATGTGCATTGAATAGGTCTGCTTCCTTCCATCACACAGAATGTATTCTAGGTAAGGGCTTGCATTGGTGAGATACATGATGTGCACTATTAGAAGTCTTATTGTACAGCTTCAATTTAATATGCTTTGGATCATTAAAGAGAAGTATCTTTGTCTATTTAATATGTACAGCAAAAAAATAATCTTTTTCTCTTGCATTCATGCACCTGGCAATTTGAAAAATTGCAAACAAGTGCTGTTACAGCAAAAGGAAGCAGAACAGAGCAGTCAAGATCTCTAGTACATCTTTTGGTGACAACTGGCTTAGCACAGGCTGGCAGTGTGCCCAGGTGGCCAAGAAGGCCACCAGCATTTTAATTTGGATCAACAATAGTGTGGCCAGCAGGATCAGAGCAGTGATTGTCCCCCTGTACTCAGCACTGGTGAGGTCACACCTCAAATCCTTTGTTCAGTTTTGGTCCCCTGGAACAAATCAAGAGAATGGCAGGTGATGGGACAAGAGGAAATGGCCTCAAGTTGTGCCAGAAGAGTTTTAGAATGAATATTAGATTTAGATTGGATACATAAATTCTTTTCTGTCAAGCTTCAGAACAGGGTGTCTAGGGCAGTGGGTGAGTCACTGCCCCAAGAGGTATAAGACCAGAAGATGTGGTTCTTATATATAAGGTTTAGTGGTAGACTTGGCAGCACCAGGTTAATGGTTAGACTTAGTGATTTTCCTTTCCAACCCAAACAATTCTGATTCCATTCTAAGATGCTTTTCCACTGTGTTTTAGAAGAGTATGAGAAATGTTTTAAAACTATTTTTTCTTTCTCTCTGGGATGGCTAATCTTTAAAATGCATTGGATTTATACATTCCAATTATATATGCTGAAGTTAATAAGAGTCTTGGAAGAAATAGATCAAAAGGCCTTTATCAGCTGCTTACAATTTTCTACAATGGTTCTGACTGTGATTGAAAACATTTCTTGGGTTTTGAGTGCCAGGCCAGCACACTCCTAATAGTGAGCAGACAATCTGCAGTTTTATATTTTATAAAGTTTCCTCCCAAAACCCCTATCTCCTTCTCCACCATTTTTAACATTGAACAAGTTCTGCAACTCTAGCTGGACCTAGTTGTTCAGTGAAAGATCTTTAACACAAATGTGTTACCATTTGTCCGCAGCAGTGAATTGAATGCATGCCGTTCTGATTAATTATATTAGAATCATTCATTCACAGGATTATAAGCTTAATTGGGAAACAAATATAAGTCAAAATGGACTACTGCTAGACGCCCCAGGAGATTGTTTTTCTGAATTTTTAACAGACTGATCTTGTGTATACAAGTAGGGTGAGACAATGAGAATAAAAAGCAAAGGGATGCTGCCATCAAGTTGTGAAACCAACCAGGAAGTGGGGAACTTATTTTCAAAGTTCATGAAAATGTAACAGATGCTGTCTATCAAATGAGCGACTCTGTTTACAATTACAAGAAATGTCTTTAACAAAAGCTGGCATTTGGCTATGTTTGCTAGATTTGTCTTTTGTTACAATCCAGATGTTTGTGCGGGTCTGCAAGCGTGTTTCTTGAGGTCTGTTCAGTTTTTGGGACATTCTTGGCTGAGTTTTGCCTACTCAAGAGGGTTTTTTAATGTTTTCAAATGGAAACCATGAGAAATTTCAATGTGTTTCATAAGATCTGGGCAACAGCAGGCAAAATAAGATAACTTTGCGCTGTTAGTCATTGTCTTCCAAGGGTCATTTGAACCAGCGCTAAGCTTAGTTTCCTGTAATCTCTGCACATAACACCAAAGAACTAGTCTAGACATGTTTACTTCAAAAGATATCATCAGATCCAAGTGTCCTGAAGAAGGGCACTTCATTTGGCTCAGGTCCAGTGTTGTGATGCTGTGTCTATTTGAATTCAGGATTTGAGCTAGATCACATCTGGATGGCTTGAAATACAGTAGGGTAAGGACTTTCAGCATCTGGCCACAATATAATGTTTATTTTTTATGATCATCCTGATTAAGGAGATCCAAAATATTTATTATGTAGCACGGGATGTAGTTTTACCTAACATAGACCTTTGAACTGCTATAGTTTCCTTTCCAACTGCTTGACTTAACTAAAACGAGTTTCAGCAGTCTGATTCATTGGTATGAGCTTATTTTAACTTTATATTCTGCAGGGTTAGTAGGTGTTGGTATGGTTTGCTAAAACGGAGGCTTAATCACAGATGGAAGCTCTCACTGCTGTTATAATACCAGAGCATATTATTTGTACACCTAAAGGATTATAATTTTCTTCTTCTTTGGCCCCATGGAAAAAAAAAAGAAAGTAAACAATACTTGTATTTTGACTTTAATCAAATCTGGATCCCAAAATAGCAGCGTGCATAAATTAAAAGCCACTGAGGGGTTTAAACTACGCTTTTTATTGTTAGGCCTTTTCCCATACATGATGTCCAAGAAACTATTAGCAGGTCTGAAAAGTCTGAAGGAGCCTTAAGAAGTTGCATAATATGCAAGGGGTGGTCAACCTCCCAGAGACAGATCAGGGGATGGGGGTGAGGAGAGAGGACAGTGCAAAACTCTTCTTAAAAAAAAAAAGTCAAATAACCAAAATGCAGACCCACCTGCCACCAGGATTCCTCCTGATTCCAAGATCACAAAAGGTCAAGACAGTTGAGCAGTGACACCTCTTTCCCTAAGTCTGCAGGCTTGACAGCAGGGCAGTCGTGCCCCTCAGAGTTAAAGGATGATGCTCAAAGGGGTTCAGCTTTTCCATGGGGTCTTTTGGCTGGGGCTTCAAAGTAGTGGCAGTGAGTGAATGGGGTGATGTGGATAAAGACTTCTGTGTAGTAAATGGAAATGGAGAAGTGGGTTTTGGATGAAGCAGATTCTTGGAGGAATCCTGTTTACCTTTTTCTCACTGAATCTTTTTACATAAAGTATTGTTGGGGAACAGAAGAGATCTATTTAAAACATCCTACAACACATTTTTCATGTGCAGGAAATGATGAATCACTTACCAAATCAACTTTAACCAAAGTTAACAAAAAGGCCAGCTCATGATTTTGAGGCAGATAATGCCTTAGAAAGTCAGGAGTTGTACCTGGGGCTTGGTAAAAAACTAGCCATGATCCACTTTATACCAGCCTGACCTAAATTAGCATCCCACCCTGCCATGAAAATACAGATTTCAATTAAAGTATCCTGCATGTATAACTCTCTCCTCCTTAGTAATAGTGCAGCACAGTAGCCTGGCGACTAAGCAATCCTCTATCAACAGTTTTATTTTACATCCTCCTCCATCACCACCTTCTCTGCCTTACTCATGAAGAAAGCTTTAGAAATTTCATGTTGAAGGCAAAAGTTCTTAGTTGCATTACAAATTATTTTCTTACAATATTCAAATCTATTTTCATCATAGCATTTGCATATGTGTCCTATCCCTGTGTATGACACTGGAAATTCTCCTTTACTTGTTACCTATAATCTGAAATAAGAGCTAGCATAACTTTTGACACAATTTCTTGATTACTACAGAATGTGGCATTTTCAATCTGTCTATCTAAGCTCATACACTTCACATTATATAATCACATTTTATGGTTTTGTTCTCTTGATTTTTACTAAATCATAAAGATTCTAGCTACATGGAAAACCAACTCTGTTAAACTTAGATCCTTGATTCTGTTCCCTGCATTTATAAGTGTTTATCTTCCCTAGAAAGCAATGCCACTTACTTGTAGACTTGGGAATCCAACAATATGTGAAATGTGTTATCCAGGTTTGCTTTGCTTCTATCTCCTGCCTTTTTTCTTCTACGGTATTTGGCACCACAGCAGCTAGACACTAAACTGAGGGTTGCCTAAATGTCTGGGCTAATTTCCAAGCAGGTTCTTTGAACAGATGTTCCCACTGAATTTCACCAAGGGCTGGTTTCCTTGTGCCTAGAACCTGCCATATGCTCTTTTTAAAAAAGCACTTTTTTTCTGGAGGAACTGCCATTTAAACTGAGATTCAGCTAAAGCTATGAGTTAGAAGTTCAAAGTTCAGACCACTCTTTAGTTAGCCAAATATATATATATAATTTTTAATTAGCCAAGTATGGTGAGTAAATTCCTATTATATTGCACATTTTCCCATGTCTCTTAATAATCAAGTTTTCTTAGTGCAGGAGAAACAATCTCCTTCCTTTCTATGAGAAGTCTCAGCATAATTTTCTACTACTCAGATCATAGGCTAAGTACTGAGTCAAGATTGTTCTCTTCTTTCCAACAAACTTGCTCAGATGCTGGAATATTAAGATTAAAATGTGAATGCTGAAATTTAATGACAGTGTGTGCAGCTGAAGATTCATAAAACCTGTTACAGCTGAACACAAATTACACTGCCTATCATTTAGTCATGAAGTCTTTAAGTAGCTGACATGTGACATCATTTGAATTCCAGTGATGGAGAAGACATTTTCTTTCTCTTAGCCAAACATAACAGTTACAGGAATCTTATCTGAAGAGCAATGTGTGATTTCCTTCCAAAGAACAGAAATATGAAATCCTAGTGCTAGGAATGCAATGTTTAGGTCATGTTGCCTGAGGGTAAATGTATGTGTCTGGTAAAACTACGTGTGTGTGTCCACTGTGACTGAGCTCTGAGGCAGCCTGCTGCAGCACAACAGTGTTGAGCCCGAGCTAATCAGCCTCACTAATAGGACAGGTATCCCAGTTTACAGCTAATGCCATTCAGCAGTTCTAGACCACTGCACAAAAACTGCGGGTGTGCAGCTGTCTCCACCCAGCCATGAAGCTTCTGATCTTTCCTCTTTCTGGCCATGCCATGCTCGGCCTGTTAGGTATTATCTCAGAATGTCAGTTTGGGTTTGCAGAAATTAAAACTATAAAAAATTTAAACATTTACCGAAGAACTAGTCACTTTACATGACCTTGGCTAAAACAATAGCTTTGACTATTTTTTCTTTCCAGGTGCCTAGAAACATAGTTGTTTCTTCTAAGAAACTACTAGAAATTAGTTCTGTGATGTAGGTACAAGTTTGAAAGGTATAATTACATCAAGGAAATACATAGAGGTCACAGACTGAAAGCAACTTGAGCTGTTATTTTCACAGTAGTAAACTCACAGAAGAATTAAATATTGAATTTACTGAAGAGAAATGCAATTTTACAGGATTGCTGATATCCACAGTTTTAAACATTACTTGCTTTTATATAGGACAGAAGAAATCTGTAGTCGGAAAAAAAATTCACATAATTGACTTCAAAAGGAGCACTTCTTATCCCAATCTCTCTCAATGGCACCACTAGGAGGAAACTACTAGAAAATGTTATCTCAGCCAATGCATGTTTTGCCTAGGCAGAAAACAATCTCTATGTGCTGTTGTTTTTAAATCCTACTGTCTCTTTCCCTTGCCAAAACTCATTCCAGTAGTTTCCATTTTGCATGGTATTTAGTTATTTCGATGTAATTTATTCATATCCACAACAAAAAGTATAATATCTCTATAGGAGTCCCTGAATAAATTAATCTTTTTTGTGAAATTTTAGTTATATAGATTGAAAAGAAATATCTAGAGGACTAATATTTTGATAGATTGAATGATTAATGAGAATGAAGGATGTAGTGTAAGAACCAGAATATAATAGAAAAGTTATTTTGAAAGCATGTTAAAACCGTATTCAGCAGTCAACCTTTTCTTTATTAAAATTCAATAACTTTACTCTACTTTGCAGATTATATCAGCACTGGAATGCTACTGGAATTACTCCATATTTAGCAGAGCTCAAACTAATTGGTATTTCTCAGAATCAAATTTGTGCTCCATTAAAAGAGAATTTTTAAAAAATCTCATTTCAGCGTTATTATTTATGCAGCAAAACAGTTTTACTTTTTTTTAGTTTTCTGTGTAGCATGCACATTGTATTGTCTACCACATTTGTTTTTTAAAGAGTCATTGCTTTACAAACACAAACTAATAGGACCCATTATATTTGCCTGAACAGCATTGACTACTCAGGGACATAGATTTCATTCTTATAAAAGCCATCCTTACAAAACCAAATGAAAACTGATGTTCCCAGTGTTTCAATACTTACATAAAAAGAGTGACAGCAAGGATCTTCATCCTCATTAAGCCACTTCTTGTCTTTACACATTTGCATATTCCAAATTTAGATCCTATTATATGCTAATGAGCACTGCTTCACCATGATGTGTGAAATTCAGAACTTGTTGAATTTAGCAGGAATGGCCTGGATTTTCTGCATATGTTAAATGTCTGTGAGCCAACAGAATGAATTTTTATATTATGAGAACCTCTACTTTTAGACAATGAATGTGGAAACTAGACATGAAATCATAACTTTGTGGTTTTGATGTCTTCTTTACACCAAATGAATTCCCCCTTTCTTTAATGAGGGTTTGTACTTCATATATATCTCATAGTTCTAAAAGGCTAGATTTATAGCTGGTAGTTGTGGAGTGATTATTGCAGTAACACCTATTTATAATTCTCTTCTAGTGTTAAAACAGTGCAACCTACACTGCTTTCCACATTTTTAGATCAGGAAAATGTGGAGGACAGTTTCAGTATGTTCTTTCCAGCATATTCCAGTCTTTGCTCACAAAAATTGTCCCAATGAACAGAATGGTCAGTGCAGCAATTTAATTAGAATAGAATGAAAACTCCGTGTTTTTAAGATCAATTAGGAGATCTCTTGTAGTTGGACTTCTGCCTGAATCCAAATGTAAATAATCACAGTTGTAGTAATTGTAGTAATAATATTAAAATAAAACAATTTCATCCAACTTTTTAGAAATGGCTAGCTGTAAATTTTTTTCCCCTCTGAAGTACTATACTTAGGGTAAAGTAAGGACTGGTAAATGGAAGTGATATGAGGAATTTAAAAAAAATAAAAATCCGTGGACAAAATTCCAGGCCGGAGATTTAGGAACAATTTGTCTGAAGTGGCTCATCAGAGCAAGGAGAATTGCATTTCCTATTCAGTTTAGATCTACAAATAAATTAAATTGGTGCAAGTCTGTTTCTTTTAACAAAAAAAAAATCTGAACTGGAAGTACATTTTCTTAGTCTTACAATTTTCACCTTTTTTTTTTTGAGTTTAAAATCATGAGTATCTTGTAAAGATGAAGGCAAGCATTATGGCAAAAAGCCTAACTACCATCAAAAAAGCACAACAAACCATCCCCCAGAAAACCCACGCCAGAAAAATCCAACTGTGGTGTATCCTAAGGTGGAATAATGCAAAGCCCTTCCAGTGCTAGAATTAAAACACTAAGAAACAACATGATTATGAAAAATGGTTTGAAGTTCAGTCAAAGCTATAAAGCAATACAGTGGTAATGGTAAAGTACTCTTTTCATAATATTCATGTTTATATAATGCAGCCAGCAGGCTTCTAGTTAGAAAGATTAAGAAGAAAAATTGGTAATGCCTTATTTACCAGGGACTTTGTGAATTTGGCATAAAAAAGAGCAACAGATAATTATTTCTGAATGGATAACAGATGTTTAAAACCATATAGTTAAAAGCCACATACCCCAGAAAAGCTCAAAAGCAAGAAATTATGATATTTTGCAAAACACTACCTTAGTCTCATTAAAAAAACATGACTGTCCATATAGGATATCATCATCAGAGAATGAAACGTTAATATATTTTTTGTGTTCAGATTAAAATCTGAGCATAGTACAGCAGCAGATTGGAACAGGTTGAAAGCCAAATTTTTATAGGTATTTTAATTTCTATGCAACATTTTTTTTCCAAACTAATTATGCACAGGGAAACTATCCTTTATCCATTGCTCTTTGAAGGAAGCAAAGCTCCAGTACTGACAGAAGGCAGAGGCAGAGGCTATAGGGAACAGATTACAGTCAAGCTTCAGAAAATATTGAAAGACATTGATGTTTAAGGATGTCATGGGCTAACATATACTAACTGCTGGCTAATAGCATTGGCCTTCATAACAAGATCCATGGCCAGATTTATAAACGTAAACACTCTGCTTGCCTTTTCCACACAGAAGAACACCTTTGAATAAAGAAAATGTGAATACATATCCCCTGTATTGGAAAAAGAATCTCTATGAAGGTAAGCTGATCACTTCCACTTACAGCATGACCTTGGAGTGTGTGAGTGAATGTCTCTTTAGCCCTATAATCAAAACAAAGGGCTCAGTTTTTAGCTGGGTGTTGAACAGAAAGAACAAGGTAGGTTTTGGCATGAAAGAGGACATAGTTCTCCACACAGCTTATTGTAAACAGTTGACTACCTTACAAGTATTGCTGTCATGGAAGTTCTCCCTGCTTCCCATCCCTTCTTCCCTCACCTCCAGATCAGTGTCAACCTTCTACACAGTCTTTAAAGATTGGGGAAAATATTCTTATGCATGTCATCCAAATTGTATGTCAGCTTATGGATATATGATATATTTACCCACAGATCACCCAAAGAGTGTTAAAAACCATATGAAATGCTTTACAAAATATGAAGAGTTAAAAGGGCATGAGACAAGTTATCTTTTAAATTTATAGCAAAGAAGAAAACAGATTTCTTTAATGCATTGTACCTTGGGACCACTGAGTAAGTCTGAAAAGAAGTTCATTGTTAATTTTCCTGTTTGAGAAACAAAAGCTTTCCTAAGATCCATGAAATGCATAGTTCAGTCTGGTAAGAGAAAGCACTGCCCATTTTGGGGTGACTCTTAGGAAGAAATAAAAGTATCCTATAACATCAGAACATCATAATTACTTCCAAGAAGTAAAACTTATCTAATCTGATGCCTTCCAATGGAAACCTTATCAAAAAAGGTTTCCATTTGATATCTAAATCTCTCTGTAGATCTTTTACTCAATTTGAGAACACATTTTAAGAAACTTCGTTGACAAATTATTAAGGTATTATAAAATACTCTGCATTTAGTATAGATTTCCATATTTAAATATTCTGATTTATTAAAAAGGAAGGGGCAAGAAAACTCAAAAAAATGCAGGTTTAATCTACACATTGAAGAAAGTGTCCAAGTTGAACACATGGAGTAAAAAATGAAAAATTAATTATCTTCCTGAGGAAAAATCTACTGATATCTACTTCTGTTCACAGTACTCTCATGCACACTTTTTTATTGATTAATTTGTATAACAGAATGATAGACGCTTCTCCCACACGCACGCTTTTGTCAGTGGCAATGATTGTCTATGAATATCAAATCATATACAGCAGGATGTGATTATGAGTTGCCAGGTTTGATTTGTGGAACACATCACATTTGCATACTCCAAATAATACCTTGAGACATAAATAAAAGGGAAAAAAGTATTCTTTTTAAAGTATTCATAAGAAATATTTAATAAGCGAAAGACAACTTTCTGCATATTTGTTGTCTCTTTCATTTATTTGGTCTTCATCTCACATTTCAATTCCTTTAGTTCAAAGTGTTAGATAAATATGCCTACCAGATAATCTTACCCTACACAAAGAACAGTAAATGGCTGCAGGAAAACTTCATTTATGGATGAGCATCGCTTGTCTTTTAGCCTCAAAATCCTACAAAGACCAACAGTTTCTGTTCCAGCAACAAAGAACCATATCTTGGTCAATGATTGCTCACAGTGGTAAGTGCAAAGGAGTGCAAGGTGACAACAAGAAAGTAGGATGCAGATAGAAAGGGCGTAGTCAGCCTGTATACAGGTGTATGCTTAAAATTTAATTGCTGTGTTTTAGAGGGTTATCCCCGTGCATGGAGAAGATTAATCCCTAACAGAAAGACAGGCAAGGGCCTAGTGAACATCAAAATGCACTTCAGGTTTAGGGCTTATCCTCCCCCTTTTCAGTGATGCAATGTTCCCTTTTTTTCTGGAGGACTGCTTTCTATTTTTTGTTGTGCTTGTTCTCTTCTTTTCAGTTCAATATCTGCCATGAGTAGGTGGCTGTCAGTGCATGTGGGAGGGCACTTGGTTACATCAGGAATTCTTGCTTCATGAGTGAGAGGAGTGAAGGAAAAACTCCCATCAACATATATTTTTTCATCCTATTTAAATAGATTTGGCAATACCAAAGAGAAGATAATGATCTGGACACCTACAGACTGAGAGCCTACTCATGCCTTCCACGTCTACGCTGAGAAAGCAGGAGTCATCCAACCCTGCTGCTGCAGCTCCACCATTTCCTCAAATTTAGAAAGTCCATTTTTGTCTTCCAAGAGCCACATAATTTTCCACATAAAGGCTTTCACTAGGAGTGGTGCCATTTGGGATCAGCTATGATCACCCATTAGTAATTTGAAGAAGCTGACACATGATCATTGAAGACTGTATGAACAAGGACCACCTTGAGTGCCAAGCAATTCTAAAGTCAAGAACTGTGGCAAAGGTGAACATCTTCTGTGAGCCTCTGTAAATGGTTTGTTTGATACCTGTGGTCTGAATACTTGGTCAGTTTTAAAAGAGAGGAACAAATAATACCTGTCAGGAAAACAAGGGGAAATTTAATATGGGAAAGACCCATTCCTTATTCCCATGAAATTTTCCTTAAAAAGAAATACCTGGAATCTTGAAGGCAATTTGAATATGAAATGTTGGCATCATGTTCAGTGGCTAGTTACATACTTTTGTGGATTTTCTGTGACATTTGTGTGTCCAAAATGGTTGTGTTTTCTGATGCCAAAACAGATATTTCAGGGGAGAGTAAATATTTTAATATTATTTTTATTATGCCATTAGGATATGAAAAAAATAATGGAAAAGCTTCAGTGAAAGTCCATCGAGATTGTTTTTAGCTGTCCTTATAATGTATCATAGTATCTCCATCAAAATGACAGATCTTGTGAGATCCCGCTAGGAATTGTTCTGGGGATGGAACAAACTTTCTATTGCCTCTTTCATATTCTAGGTAACAGAAGGCAGTTTACAACTAAGCCATTATAGCTGCAGAATGCTGTCAGTTGTATTTTTTATTTTCCTTTGAAAGCAGCAATGCAAGTGCCAAGGACAGAATCTTGATGTGATACGCTGTTTAAATGATGGCATATCAAAGGGAACAGAAATATCTGCCAAGCTACAAGTATATGAATAAGCACCTTGTCCAACACATTGACAACTGTGTATTACAATGACAAACATCTAATTTTAATTCAGGTATGAGAGATATCATGCTAATTTTAATGATTTCACTTAGCTAAATTGTGGAATGTATTGCCAAAGAGTTTGTAACACTGAAAGTGTACATGCTTTCAGTTGTCATGTTCATTGCACAGAAATCTTTAGAGGATTCTTAGATACAGAGAAACAACAGTTCATTCAGGGACTTCTGACCCTCCAACAGGAGTGTCTGGAAGAATTTTCAGAACAACTGTAGTTTACAGATCTTTTATTCCGTGCTTCCCCTAAGCATCTACTTCTGTTCATGATTGAAGACAATTGAGCCGTGTGAACCTTTGGTTTTCCCTCACACATTTTGTGAGACATATAATGTGAAATACTGTAAAATTACCACAGCAATAATAGAAGAAACTAGCTTCAAACTCTGAAGAAACTGACTAATTATTTCCTCACCCATTGGTATTACCCTGCTGCCTAGAATCAATCAGATGGGTAGCATCTATTAGTACCTACTGTTTCAGATTCTATAGAAAGAGAATAAAGTGAACCCTCTTCCCAAAAAACCTACATGGGGGTAAACAAACACTTGGACCCAAGCACACAAAGCAGGTACAAAAAAAAAACAAAAAAAGACAACAGCAGAAAGCCCAGTACACAACAGTTTTAGTGCTTAATTATGACTTAATTATTCTAAAGATCCTTTTTTAGCCATAAAATCAACAAGAAGAATTTTGGATCTCCATAATAGATTGGTTGACAGATGTTTATGGAGGGCATATCCCCACCTGAGTCTGCATGTAACGAAGCATGAAAGTTCTTTCAGAGATGAAATCTCACATAAACGATTAGTCAAATGTCAAAGTCAACATTTCAGTAATTAATCAGAAATTAATAAGAATTAGTATGAGGAGATCTGATCAGTCACACATATTCCATTTCAAAATCAAAAGCAAATCAAATTCTCTTTAACCTTAACCCAATGATGTGGTATGTATGCTGAACTATAGGTGTGCTTTAAGATTTTGTCTTTTAATAGAGCACTTATTACAAAAAAAGAATACTCTACAAACTGAAATGCATTTGTTTTGCAAACTTCTAAAACAAATTTTTCAGTAATTATTTTCTAAACTTATACAAGACACAAACAGGATACTACTGCAGGAATCAAAAAAACCTAATTTTTTACTTTTTTGAAGTTTTTGTTTCCGCCACATTATATCCATTGTTCATTTCAGGAAACTATCTTTTTCATCCTCTAGTTTCATTAAATTAATGAAAAGTCCAATTTCAAAAAAATTTTAACAGAACCTGCAATAGCTCAGCAACTCAGCTGCAGTCTCTGTCTCTTCAGGCATATAAATTACTGGTATGACATCCATGAAAAATTAGCTTATAACTCTTAATATAATCCTCAATACACTTGATTCAAGTTTACACTTGATTCAGTGTAAACTGGATTCAGTTTATCTTTTTAAGGAATTATTTTATCGTTATCTTTATTCACATTTTTGTTTTAGTGCCAGACCCTTTCATTGTATCTCTTAAAGTTTTTTCAGCATAAGAGAATGAAAACGGGTAACAAAGGTAAAAAAGGGTAAAAACCGGTTTTTATTTTCTGTACTTTGTTTTTATTACTTTTATAACAGGCCTTGTAATTTTTCCCTGTTTATTTTGCTGAAAGATGTTTTGGTAGATTTCAAAACAAATGGTCATTTCCCTCATTTCCTTTTCACATACACTGGATTCTACATGATGAGCTCTCAGGCCTGCTGTTTTAGCACCATTAACGAATTGTTATGTAAAGCTGTTACCAAATTCACTTATGAAAGAACTACAGTCTCCATTAATTGTATTAGTGCTAATCAACAATTCTGATCTTTCAACACAAGAGATTAGTCCATCTAATTGTCCATTGAACATGAAGGTAAGGGGTTTAACAGCAAGGGGAACTGGAACTGCCTTCCAAGAGTGACTCCTACCTCAGTCTATGAGTAGCCGCCTATGAAAGCATTTAATGGGTCTCAGATAATCTAGTTTTTATAATCTAAAGACTGGCTGTCATGACTAAATTCAGGCTTCTTCTGCATAGTAAGCAAAGGGAGATAACTGTTTCCAATGACAGATTTATCCTCACTGTCTCTGGAGATGTCTCTTTGTGGAATAGGACTTAGACAACTCATCTAGACTAGATACCTAATTTTAATGGCTACAGGTTAAATGAAAATATTCCACTCATAGATTAGTTTATTAAAATGTGACTTCATTTATTTAAATTAAATTAATTTCCAGATATTTCAGTTGGTTAGTTGTTCAATAGGTTCTACATAGCTTCAGTTTTTGCAGATATGTGATTACACTATTAGTCATTCAAAATATAACACTTTTTTTCTCTCACTTTCCAACAGTAACTAATGAAGGAAATTTTGCAGGCAGAAAATTCCAGCAAGGAGAATACACCAATATGCCTTCTAAAAGAAGGTTTCTGAGTTTAGAAACATTTTCAGGTAGCTCCTACATTATAAATGGTTCCTTAAAAACATAAGTTCCTGTGTGGGATTCTCAGGGCCTTAGATTAAATCCAATATATCTGTAAGAACATTTGTAGAAATTAAAACTAACTAAGAAAAGCAAGCCTCTGAGTTCTTTTGTCTTTGATTTATATATTTTAAAATTTATTTGGATTATTTTCAATGTTTTACCACACTGTGTTTGATTTTACAAAACAGATTAAGAAGATAATTAGCTGAAATATTATGCACTGTAGCTAACAAAATTTGCGTAACCACCTTTGCTCTATTGTCTGTTTAGAGGTTTAAGAAGTAGACCGTGTAATCCACTGTCTTTCTGCTTTCTGAATTTTTTACAAATTCACTTTGTTGAGGGCCCTCTAAGCCATCGCCTACAAAACAGACAAAATACAACATTATGGCTAGAAGTACTTACATAATGTGGCATTGAATAGACACATGATATATTGAAAGTTGAGCTTGTATTTGTTTTGCGGAGGGTAAAATTTGTATTCACACCAAACACTTACTTAAGTTTATATTCCAGAGCATTTGCCAGGGCACATTCAGCTTAATTTATCCTGGTTTTAGCCTCAACAACTTTGACCTAGCTACATAATAGTTCAATCTAGCCCATTACTTTGAATGCATGCTTCATTCTGAGTTGTAACTTAATAAAATTATTCCAAGTACAAATGGAAGTTTTAATGCTATCTGGTCTTTTTTCTTTTATTTTTAAATCTATTATGACTTTATATAACTGTAACAGTCATTGCTTCCAACGCATAAAACTTAGCTTTACTTGGGTACATATATTCAACGTATACCAATGTTGAATACAGCTGCCTGTTAGGCCCAGCTGAAGTGGGAAGCTGGGGTCCAGATGGAAGATCCACTATGTATTTACTTATTTGTGTTTAGTGAAACAGCTGTCAAAAAAGTGTTTTATAGAGAGGTAGCAGAGAATCCAACAATTAAAATCAGTCACCAAGCCAGCTCAGATGGGAGTTTCCACTGGGATTTCCCTCAGTTGAGCATGTACTACTCAGTAGTAGATTTGCTTCTTGTTTTCTATCTGGTTTTGGCATATGCTGTATAAAATAAACTGCACTTCACAGGATCCAGACAGGTTTACAGGATAAAGAGAGGAGCACAAGTTCCAGAAACCTTCTGTCTAGGTAAGGAACGGGGTATCTCAGCATCTGTGATGTGAAATAGACGGTTACTGCGTTGACTGGCCACTGAGAAGTAATTTAGAGGAAAACCATAGTGCCTAATTACTAATGATGTGGAGATTCCTACTAATACCTGAAGAGGAAAAACAAGTACTTCCCTTCTTCAAACAAAACTACTTTTCTAAGGCACAGCTTTCCAACATCTTTTTTTCTGTTACTTATTTCAGTTTCTTTGCTTGATCCTTGTCAATCAAATGGAGAAGGGCCTAACCTGGGATGGCTCTTAGAAATACCAGCAAAATGACTGAAAACATTTGAGAAACCTTATTGTTTTGAATACTTGAAATAGGACTAACTTACAGTTGACTTTCAGTCTTGTTACACATTGCTTGTGGGCAGGGTGTCAGTCAGCTAAACTGGGTTTTGCTTATCTGGAGGGAAACTTGAGCAAGAACACAATTGACATATGTGATTCTGTATTATAATTATATATTTTTAGTCTCTAATGCATTTATTTTTGTGGGAACCCATGTAAGCCAGAGATTCAAATGCAAAACTTTTGTTGTTGGAAGACCATTACAAAAGGAAAAGCAACAAGACAGAGAGTATCACATAAACCAGGAAGTTATCTAAAATACTTAGGTGATGCCATCTCTGAAACTGGTACAGGAAAGTAAAGTGTTTATGTACTACATGAGAAGAATATCCAAGGGATCAGAAAGCATTAACTTCATTCATTACTATGAAAAAGCCCTAAACATAAGTGATATATGTAAAAAACTAAAATAGTCAAACATTAACTCAACATTTAATGGAGATTTAGTGTGTCTTGTTACGAGAGGCTTGATTGTGTCAGTATAATACAGATAAGAAGATGCATGGAGACAAAAGTCATCCAGAATCTTAGATACACACAGTCTATCACCTATAGATTCCACAAACCTGACATTCAGCTGGCATAATTGGGCTCACTCTGGCCTTTTAGTGGCAACTCTACACTGTGGTGTAAAGATACAGAGGGACATTCACAGGTTTTGTAGTACAATAAAATTCCCACTTATATCAGGTAATAATAATTCCTGATATAAAATGCATTCCCAAATCTGCAATTTTCCTATTAAAAATATTATGTCCAGGTTTTAAAATGAGCTACAAAATGTGTGTGCAGTATACTGTAGAGTTTACAGTAGAATGGACCTAAGGGAACATTTTGCTTTTGATGATGCGTGTAATTACTATACCATAATGATAATGTGAGTTACATGCTTATTTTAAACCAAGTCCTTCTGCTGTCACCAGTACAAGCTTAATCACACCCGCAGTAGAAAAAAAAGCATCCTTAAAATGAAGAGTAGTGATTTTAAAAGCAAGCTTCCAATAGTATTCTATTACATCAAAACACAAATGTTGCTAGGATGACCTACTGAGCTGCTTCACATTATTAACATCATTTTACAAATCCGTGTGGTTCTCCTATGTAATTATGAAGAGTTTCTTCTTGTGGTTCACCAGGCAGTTTAGCACAGACTTCATCCCCTGCTTCCATATACTGCTCCAGATCTTTTTCAATCCATTTGTAGGTCACTATTTTCACATTAATATCTCCATTAGCATCAAATATATTCTTGTAAAGATGCAGCTGATCAAACTCAATGCCATGAGTTATGAGGTGGTCAATGACCATAGGCTGTTGTTTCCTTTAGAGCAACCCTACCTATTTCAGTGTGGAAATATCCGTGGGCTGCAGGGTGTTATCAGCTCCAACATGTTCCTCCACAGGTTTGAGAGGGCAGTCTGCCTCATCATGATCTTCTCCATGGACCGTAGGTGGATATCTGTTCCAACATGACCTTCTCCATGAGCTGCAGGGGAATCTCTGCTCCATCACCTAAGACACTTCCTCCCTCTCCTTCTTCACTGACCTTGGCATCTGAAGAGTTGTTTCTCCCATTATCTCACTCCTCTCTCACAGCTGCTGCACATAATTCCTTACCCTGTCTTAAATATATTGCCACATAGGTGTTGCCAGTGCTGCTGATGGGCTCAGTTTTGGGCACCAGTGGGTCTGTTTTGGAGTTGGAACTGGTTCTGTCTGACACAGCGTCATTCTCCTGCTCTCAGAATTCAACCCTACAGGATCCCACTCTCCCCCCTTGCTAAAATCCCCTAGTCACTAAAATCCTATTCAGGGGTATTCACTGCCTGCTTTAAGTTTTAAAGGACCAATAAAAGATGTCTAGGTTTTAAACTGGGCTGCCAACATTGACAATTCCCAGTAAAAGACTTTCTCTGAGTTTAGAACTTAACGAAACATTTAAAGTCTGGACCATAATTTTCTCATCCAAGGGATCTATTATGTTAAGCATTGCTTTCTAAATGTCACAAAAAATGTTTCTCAGAATTCCAGAAACAAAGAAAGATAAAATGTAAAATGTAATCTATGACTAAAATTTTCTGGTTCCTTTCTTTTTTATTCTGCTTGAGAGAATTCATCCCCTTTAGCTCCTTAGTGCTTTGAAGCAAGTCCTTGCTGTATTAGAGTGATCCATACTTGAAGAAGGTACACCTTCTACTGCTCCTATGAAAAGACATTTTATCCAGCCCAAGTGCAAACCTTGGAAAACTGTGGGTAACGTGTTATTTTTAGCATTAAACAAGTGAATAACTGCAGCCTTGTGATGCTCTTGAGGCCCCAGTTCCATGCTTGGAGCATCCTACCCCCCTAAGAGGTGATGTAGAAGACTGAAGTCCAGAACTGATGTTGTGGAAAACATCTAATATCTGTAAAGGAGATAAGAAAAAAAACAGGGCAAGGAATATATTCACAGAGGCAACAATAATGGTAAACAGGAATAGTTTACCATTAGGATGGAGACAAGGGTGACTGAATGTCTCAGTGGGTTGATTGAGTCTTAACCTGTAGCCAGAAACCAACCTAATCATGGCTTGGTGAAAATTGATCTTTGAGGGTGGGTGCAAATAATATTGAGTGACAGGAAAGCACTGGGTGAGATGGAGCAGTAAAGACACAGAAAACAGAGCTTAAGGGAGAGGTGAAACAGCTGTAGGAAATAGGTGCAGGGTCTTGATCTATTGCAGAGTTTTTTTAGAAAATCATACTGATGTGTTATAACAACATAAATACCATGACATCAGGATAAATACTATCTCCTCTCAGGAATCAAAGTGACTAAAGGACAAAAAATAAAGTCTGTGATCTCTAGTTCAACGTGAAACTGTGGAGGTTCCTCTCTTCAATTTTTTTTCATGAAACTTGCTAAAAGACATGTTTTTTTCCAATTCAAAGTAAAAATTTATCATTTTTCCTAACTTGAATTTATGCATTATCAGCCTCTTTAGCCCTCTTGGGCCAGTAAGGAGATAATATTCACATATATATCTTTGTTTTAACAAATGGTGCTATATGCCTGGTGCTGTTTTCTGATAAATGATTTTTCTCTCTGCTCCCTCCAAAGGTATCCAATCTATTCTAATGATTGATCTGATTTTATTTTATGATGCTCCTAACACCCTCTTCATAATAACTTCTTCAGCTTCTTCTAAGGAAACACAGGTTAAGAAAGGTGTCACCAGACAGGCCAATCACTTCAGTATGTCAAGTACTTATAAACAGCACTGTATTACTAAAGAGTAATCTTTTTCCTTCTTTCTCTCACTCACAAATGTACATACATAGTGTTATTTCCAATAATTGCTTCGCAGAAATCTGCTATAAATCATAAATTATGATAAAATAATTACAAAAATGTGGCAAGAGGTTACCCTTGACATTTCATCTCCTTTTCACACTTCACAAAGCTATAATACATGCAGCTTGAGAAGCATTCCCACTCTGATTTTTACGTGTAACAACACAAGAGAGCTTCAGACTGTCTGCTGGGTCTTTAATGGCGGCACTGAACACCCAGATGGACTGACTGGCAGATGCGCACAAAAACAAAACATACAGCAACATACAACATAAATGCTTAGAAAAAATATTAGAACAAATGGTCAGGAAAAAAACCCAGACAGTTAATATCAGAGACTTCCCCTTCCACACCAGTGGAGATCATGGGTCAGATTGTAACTGAACTGTTTGGAGGGCTATGAGATGGATGTAAAAGGAATAATAATATGAAACCACAAGTGTTCCCCCTGGGATTCACCACATCAGAAAGGGTATTTCCTCCTGTGTCCCCTCCCTCTTACCAGCACCTTCCCAAATTGGAAACATCTAAACAGTCTCTACAAACTTTCTTTCATTAACGTGTGTTGAGCAGCTGTGCACTGTGATCCTATCAATATGTACACAAAAAATACTTTTTTGAAGGATATAGATTTACAATAGTTCCAGTAGAGAAAGATATCTTCAAAACAGAGCCTGACCTGAGTGCTCCCTAGATGAATAGTCCTTATGTATTGAGACATGCACTTTCCCTTTCTGAAGGAACTGGAGGCAGATAACATTTTAGTATGTAGGCAAAACTGACACATAGATATGCAAACAAAGTCAATTTACAGGAGTAAGTAAAAGTCATACCATGTCTGATTCAAAGCAGCACAATCAATGCCTGTCTGGAGGAGGCTCCACTCTCTGAGTCATCCTGGACAGTGCCTATTCACAGGCACTGTAGGAGCAAATACACTTGACAGGAGGAGGATGCCATTTTTACTGTGCCAAACTCTGCTCACGCGTGATAAAAGCAGAGGGAAAGTCTGCATGAGATGGGGAAGATTTAGTCAAATGTGACATTTATTCCTCACTTGCTGAAAGCTGAGGCTGTGTCCTTCACAGGCTGTTGTCATTAAACATCTATTTTTCACAAGTGCTGTCGTTAGTATCAGTTCCCTACTTTATCGTGGTTTTTGTCACCTCAGTGTGAGATACTGGTGCATTGCTTTGTCCTTTTACTCAAAAGTCTATCAAGTTAAGATGATAAAAGATAACCCCAGGTTGTGCAAGGAGAAATTTAGACTGGATATAAGGAAAAAATTCTTCACTGAAAGGGTTGTCAAGCAAGGGTTGAGAAGGCTGCCCAGGGGAGTGGTTGTGTCACCAACCCTGGAGGTATATAAAAGATATGTAGACATGGGACTTAGCAACATGGTTTACTGGTGGACTTGGCAGTGTTAGGTTTATGATTGGACTTGATGATTTTAGAGGTCTTTTCCAACCTAAATTGTCCTTTGATCCTAAGTTGTTTTACCCATCTGCATGTACAAAAAGTGTCTTAGATGTTTGGTGTGGCTCCCCACTTGGGGGTAAACAGGTGGAACAGCTAAGGCAGTGGTCCTGAAAATCGTGCTGGAAAATGAAGAACCACGCAGAAAAGGGAAGAAAGAAATTTCATTATGCTACCTGCATAAGCTTTCTCTGCATGGCTACAGCTCATATTTCAGAGACAGGCATATTTGACCTGGTAGAGCTCCCACCACATCCTCCCTGTTAGGGCAAATCCAGCTTGATCCCAGGCCTCATTCCCACACCTTTCCCTACTAGGGTTATTTATTTTGAGGCTTTTTATAACTATTGATCTCAGTTTTTTTTTTCTTTTGAAACATAACTACTTTGATTTTTTTCCTTTTTTTTCCTTTGATGTATATATGTAAAGACAAGCTTCAGTGTCACACTGATATAAACAGTAGAAGAATTTAGATAAATTGGCACTTACATATTGTTACTGGCATAAACCCAGCAGTGGGGTGAAAGTTGCTGCCACAGAAACTGAAGATGTAAAAGACAGGATTAGAAGAAGAAGCTCAATAGCACTGGAACTTGTTGAACAATCCTTTACATTCTGAATATATATGTCATATGCCCACAAAACATACATCAACAGGAGTGGGTAAGGTTAAGAATGAATCTAAAATTAATTGTAAGAATTAAAGATTCATGTATGCCTAATCTACAAGTAGAAAGGAAGTATTTAATTTTTATACATTGTTTTTTTTTTGCTTACCCATAACCATTTAATATTCAGCCTTATACCTCTTTTCAAATATGCAATTTACAGCTTTCTGTCTTCTGCCAAAAGCATCAAACACAGGCAGCCTATATGCAAAAACATTAGAAGAAAGGAATAAAAAACCTCTCTATATATAAATCTTCCTTTTTAATTATGCAAATACAAATGCATGGCAGAAATGTATAAAATGTAGTACTTTATTACAGTCATTTAAAAGCTCAGTACCTTTTAAAATAACTCATTGTTGACTAAGCTTTTGCTGTCCTTTTAACCAAGCAGAAAATGTTCAAGTCAGAGAAGTTTGGGTAAATTCAGTCACAAAACGTGCTTAAGTTGGAAAAACTAATCACTGCACAGATATTCTGTTGCCAAGCGACACTTCAGAAAAGCAAGGCTGCAATCAAGGTTCAAATGCTATTCTTGGCAGGAGTGCTGAGAAAAGCTCTGCAGCCCAGGATGGTCCTGCAGCATCACAGGCAGTGCGTTTGTACTTGTTCTTCTAAGTCATAACGTAGACATCAGCCTTGGGAGTATTTAGACATTTTCTTAGTTAGGATAGATACCATAATAGTAAAGGCAAGATGAGAGTTTGGGGATAACACCTCTAAAACACAAGCAATCAACCGTGGGCAATGTACCAAATGTACATGTGGGCAATGTACCAAAGATAACTCTCATGCAGATTTTCCCACCAGCTGAAGACAGTGGCTTTTTAAATGGTCTTTTTGTAATTTCCAATTGAATCTTTTCAGCAGAATAAAATTCATCCCCACTCAAAATAGTGCTTGATTTCTACTGTTGACACTAGTCACTGGCAGACCTCAATAAAGGGTTCACCCCAGGTTTTAAATCTCAATAGTTTTAAAAGAAACCTCTCCAAGATGAGACGAATATTACCAGATACTGTTCCTGCTATATCCGACAAAAGGAAAATAAGTGACTTTTTTTTTTTTCTGGCAGGGCAGGCAAATATGAAGATAGCACAAATAAATGAAATATTAGTGAAGAAAATGGGAAGAATTACAGTTCTAACATCCTTTTAGGGGTAGAATAAAGAAGACAGAGTTTTCAAGGTAGTAAGAAGATAATGGAGCACTCTAGTTCAGTATCTATACTATTCCCCGTGCTGGCCAGTGTCCAGAAGCTTTGAATTAATTGGCCAAGGACCAAGCATTGAAGACTATTCAGCTTGCTCTGTTTGAACTCATTTTAGCCACTGTCTTTTATTTCTTTAGCTGTAACACTAATTTTTGCAAAGCTCAGGGGGTCACCTCTGCCTACAGAGTTTTATGTGCACTGCTGTCTCCATGTTTTAACATACCCTTTTTTATGAAGAGCAATAGCAAGTAGTTATTCTGTGTGTGCCTCCAATATGTACATATTTAAGTATGATGGATACACTGTGGAGGAGCATCAACTTGAGAGCAGGGACATAGGACACAGCGTATAGAAGAACAAACCATGGCATGACCAGACAGGAAGCACAGGATGGTGCTGGAAACTCCAGCCTATAAACTACTCAGCAGTTTTTAGATAAAGAAATAGACACTAGCAAATCTGGACAAACCAGTTCTAGATTGCAGTGGGCTGCCCCTGGCTAGATGCCAGGTGCCCACAAAAACCACCCTGTTGCTTCCCTTCTTGCCTGGAGAGGGGAGAGAAGACAGAATGAAACACTCATGGGACAAGATCAGGACAGTGAGAGAGAGAGACTGTTCATCAATTACCATCGCAGGCAAAACAGACTCAACTTGCAGAAATTAATTTAATTTGTACAAATCAAAATCAGAGGAAGGTAATGAGAAATAGAACCAAATCAGTAAACTTCTTACTTCTTACCCCTACCTCTCCCTTCTTCCTTGCCTTAGTTTCACTGACTGTTTCTTCACCTCCTCTGCCCAGAACAGGGGCATGGGGAATGGGTGTTGTAGTCAGTCTGTTGTATCACATGACATGTTGTTTTTGCTACTCATTTCTCCTCACAAGCTGCTCGAAGAAGTGGTGGAATCACCATCCTTTGAAGTGTTCAAAAACATCTGGACATGGCACTTGGAGGTATGGTTTACTGGTGAGTATGGAAGTGCTGGGTTAACCATCTTTTCCTATGCTAATGATCTTTTGATCTTATGAACACCAGACAGAAAGGAGTATGTGCTGGCGAGACCATATGCAATAAATTTAACAGGTATTTAGTCAGATTTTTGACCTTCCACCCTTACTCTTCTTTCTTCCTCCCTCCTTCTTCCTCCTTCCTTCTTATTCTTACTCTTCTTTCCTTTTTCTTTCTTCTTATTTCTTCTTTCTATCCTTTTCTGCAACAAATAGATCCGAACATGGTTTTTTCTACTTAAATTAAATTTACAGTAAGAATGCTTTCATTGCATGGAAGCCCATTTACTTTTTAACCACAAAAAGAAATTTGACAGCAAAAATAAGGATGACCAAACATGTACTTGGTGATTTCTTGCAATGAACTCAGCTGATTAACCACTCCAACTTACTAACAGCATCTGTTCACACCTTTTTGGAGGAGGGAGGTGATTATCCTAGCTTGAGTCGCAGTATCTCAGAACATATTAGACCTTCAATGTAATCCCAAACTTTCCATTAAAATAGTATCTCTCTGCCATCCCTTCTCATCTCTTAACATTTTCCCATATTTTGTCTGTTTCAAAAATTATTCCATGTGTCAGGTAGCATATGTTTTCTTTTAAATGGGATCGTTTGTGCAAATGAGGTGATCTCTTTAGGCTTCCAGGAGCTTCTGAGGACCAAGCAAGGTTCTACAAAGTTGTTTAAAGCTCCTGAGGACTGTCAGTGTTGCGTGCTTGTGTAGATTTAAATCATGTGACCACATGCTACTATAAACTCTAGATTAAAAATATAAACCAGCCCTCAGAAGCTTTGTATCTACCTGCTTTACATACTTACAGATACAGAGAAAAAATATCCATAGACTTTCATTTTCAGAGGATTGGCTATTTTCTGCATTTTCCTACCTATAAGTGATGGATAGACTACATTACAAAAACCAGTTCTTGTCAGTACTTCTTAGAGCAGAACCATATGTCCTTCAAAGCAGATTACATTTTTTGTAAATGTATTTGGGTTTGTCTAGACATTTGTATCAGAGGAGTTAAAATCAAAAGGGCTAGGATCAAAGGAACACAGAAGGGGATATTAATTGTACTGGATGTAAAGGTTCACTGCTAAGCACTGCTACACACACAGTAAGTGTTTAACACTTTCCTTCCTGGATTAGCATGCAGGTCACTGTCAATGCCATAAAAGAGCAAATTCTAGTCATGTCTTGGTGCACTTTTTCTCTTCAGAGGACTGCAACATAGACATTTAAAATGGTAAAAGATTTTGTAATCTGCAAGCACTGCATGGCTGACTGTTATTTTCAGGTTTTATTACACTCATTCCAATGTTACTTTCAAAGGCTCCACTGATGATAATGTTCCCTGCCTTCTGAAAAAGATACACTACTCAACCTATCAACTCACTGGAACCTATTTTGTCAAACTATACCCAAGGAAAGCAATGAGGTTCAACCCAATTGCTTTTGCATGATGTATACTGACCCAAATTCCTCCTTGAAGGAGGTATATATATCAATAAATCAATCAGTCATACATTACAATGGACTATTTACACAGCTTCAGAGGGCTGCTAAATAATGAATTTTAAATTACCTCAGTTAAACCTCAGTCATATGAAATGCAGCTAAATGTACCTTAAATAATTTTACTGACAGATTTCAAATGAGTTCAAATTCATTCCAGAAGTGAGGAAGAATGAAGAATAAAACAGAACCAGGACTGAGTCAATCTTATTTTGAAGGGAGATCATCATACAGAAGATCTTGTCATATAGAGAGAAAAGACAATAATTTTAAGTTTAAATTGTGGATGATGAAAAAGCTATGAGGCCAAAATATATGAAATAGCTAAAAAATAGTTTTTAAAGGTTATTAAAAAAATCCCAAGTCAGTCCAGTTTCAAGAAACCTGAGAAAAGTACAGTGAGCATTTCGGTCCTCAGATGGTTAATATGTTCCAGTTAAAAGCATAATTGAAATTGTTTTCAAACAATACCTTTATTAAAGGAATGAAACTCCAATAAAATAGAAACTCCCAAGGAAAACTCAAAAAAATGCTATATAAACAGTTTGGGAAGTATAAAACTTGAGAGTTTTCCCTTGTACTACTGTGAAACTCATGATTTTCCTCCCCTGAAGTAGTTTTCACTCAGTTATTAACATTTTTAACTCCCATTGGGGATCAAGGTTTGATTTAAATTGATCTAACCTGTTGTTCATGTTGTTCCTGCTGGCTGTCTCACTGCTGCAGCTGCTGCCTGTAGCTCACTTGGCTCTCTGTGCAGTGAGTTGCCTCTCCTGATGCTTCTGTGCCATTCTGGCTCTGCCTCACTTGCATCTCCTCCCACCATCTCTGCCTGGTGCTGCTCCTCACTCTCTACCTCTCCATCTGATTTCTACATCTTTGCTAACACTTCTGTTTCAGCTCCTAGAAAAAAATGTCTGCAGCCTTTCTAAGGGGAAAGAGTCAGCTGACAGGAAATCCTTCAGCATCTTGTGGCATCTCTAACACCATGAAATGCATTTACATAAAGTCTCTTGCTCTACTATTTTTTTTTTCCTTTTCCTAGATGCTAGCCTTTGCATCCTGATATTGGAATTGAGTATATTTAGGGTAACAGGAACCCTAGGACTATTCATACTGTAAATTAGCCAAGATTTCTATATATTGTTATGAGCCTTATAATTTTAAAACCACTTTAACAAAAAGCCCTCTTTTTTCTATCTTCTCCAGGTCTTTCCCTCAAGTGTCAAAAGAATGCTGCCTCTTTCAGCTGCTCCCGCTCTAGAGCAGGAGAGAAGTATGTGCTCCTTAGAGCTCAGCTGTCAAGGATGATGAGCCAAAAATCCTCAAGAAATTGTTTTGATGAGGTTTCAGTGTGCCATTTTGAGCCAATTAAGACTTAATACTAACAGCATTGCATGAAGCAAATAAAGCATTGTGGTTCTTTATAGAACCTCTTTATGACCCTACCAAGCATGGAGGGTTCCTCAGCAGCATATGATGCATGGTTTCATATTTTTGGGGGTTTTTTTATTGCAGGTGGTCTCTGGATACTACCCAAACTTGTGTTAAAACTGCTGCTGTCAAAAAGGCTGCCTGTATGCCCATTTGAAAGCAGGAAATGGTGTCCGTTCAAAGGACAATTAAGCATGTATGGCTGGAAGAAATATCAGGAGAGGGTGGGGAGGCACAGTGGCAGAGCCTGGAAGAAGCCAGTGGCAAAAGCTCATCCTCATGGATGCTTAAGAGGAGCTGAGAGTTTAACTGAAGCAGGAGGCAAACAAGAAAGCAAGCCCCAAAAGTGACAGAGAGATGTTTTCCCAAAGATTCAGAAAGTATTGGATGGAGTTTGTGCAACCAAAGAAGCTGCTGAAAGCATGTGGGAAAGTAAGACAGGAGGAAGGTACCAGTGTGCCTGCTAGAGGGTGGAGATTTCTTTTCAAAGACAGCAGACAACTGATGCTCCTTGCAGCATGCAATGTCAGCTTCACTTGTCAAGAACAGCCCCTCTACCTGTATGCTAAAAATGCTGCCATCCCTCCAACTGAAAGTGCCCTGGGACAAGTTATCTCATACCTTGCATTGTCTCATAGTTTGTGTTGTGAATTCAATAGCTCTACTGGAACTGCATCTGATTCTCTTCATGTTCATTCTCCCAAATGCTCCAGCAGCATTCTTTTTTCCCCAATGTATTGTACCTCCCACTTGGCCTATATCACTGTCAGGTGATATAACATTAATTAATTCACTACTCTTTTGTAAGAGGCCATGTTCATTTAAATTGTTGGGAAATGTATTCAAACCCCGTATTACAAACTTTCTATCCACAATAAGTATTTTAACTTGTAGAATGAATATAAATTTATATTGATTTTCATAATACGTCCACCTTATATTTGATTTCCTACATTTAAGGGTGTTGATGCTCAAGAGTAACAAAAAAACCATTTTGAACTTCGTTTCAACCCTTCTGTTTGACAAATGAATGTGTATTCTGTGATCCCTGTGAACAATTATTTCTTTTCTCAACTAGTTACATTGCCAAGCAGTAATTGAGTGAATTTCTTTTCATGCACTTAAATAGTTCTTGATGCTGATGCAATTTATGTTTATTTTTCAATGTTTAATCATCCAGAACTATCATACATATCACACTGATGAATTCAAGAATGACATGACAATGTAAACCAATGTGATCTGTCCCTGGGAACTTTCACTTCCTTGCAGATGTGATTTCATTTCTTACTGATAAATGGCATTTTCATAATCTAATATTGGAACTGTAGTTATAGCTGTGACCTTATCTGTTCTGCAGCATTTAGGGTAAGATGAACCATGGCACAAGACAGGAAAACAAGTTTTATATTTTTTTTTACCTTATTTAATATTTATATTGTCAACATTTTAATTGAAAATTCCTCCAGAATGAGCTTTTACATATTTTGATGGAAATTCAACTAAGTTATGCAAATTTCAAAGCAGCAAATTTTCACCTTTCTCACTTATAAAATTTTACTTAACCAATTTGCAGCCTTTTGAGAAACAGCACTCTTTGTCTACCAAGGGCCCTGGCATCTTTAGAGCCTTAAGTAGAACTCCTTCTTAAAGCTGTTCATGTGTTTAAGAATTTTACTTTTCTGTGAGAAGCTAAAAATCTACTTTATATCTTCTCCTCCTGTAAATAAAATAACACAAAGAAGTGACATTTCAGTTAATAGTCTTTTATTAGTAGTGAAGCCTTGTTATTTTATTAGTAATGAAGCCTTATTATCATGCTCACAAAAGAACATCACCTGTCCAATACAGTCATGAAGCCAATTAACTGAATATGTATATACTAAATCTCTTATGGAATCATTGAGACCTCTTTATGAATGAAGACACCAGACAAGACCGATGACAATACTAGTATCAGATTTTTGTGCTTGCTAACATAGTATTTAAATTATAGAAAAATAATAAATTTTCATAGTAGGATATTGGCCAATTATCATTGCAGCTATAATCATGTCCATATATATCACCACAAATTCAGTTATAGGTCATAGTCTTATTATGGCAAAAAGAGATTTCCTATTCTATCTGATACCATTATTAGAGCTGAGCATCCAGTGGAATGTGGTGTGAACTGGCGCCACCCTTTCCTGTACCTCAGGAGTAATTTATTTGATGTGATCAGCTAAAGAAATTTGATTCAATTGGCTGAGAAATAAAGGGATTTTAAAAATAATATTTCATTAACATAGAACCTTTTTGCAGAAACAATGATAGATTATGTTTGGATAGATAGAAGGATACTGGATGAAGTTCTCAGCTGGCTTGAGTCATAGAATCAGAATAGTTTGGGTTGAAAGAGACCTTAAAGGTTATCTAGTTCCACTACAACTGCCATGGACAGGGATGCCACTCACTAGACCAGGTTACTCAGGGCTCCAGCCAACCTAATCTTGAACACTTCCAGGAATGTGGCATCCATAGCCTCTGTGGGCAACCTGTTCCAGAGTTTCACCACCATCTGAGTATTGAGGAATACACCCGGTGCAGGTATCTCAGTTTGTAAGCTGCAGTGCAAGGTGCAGGTTGAGGAGATTGAGCTCTGGTTGGGAGCCCAAGACAGAACAAAGGGGACAAGGACGGGGGGCACAGCCGGGTTGATGGACACCAGGAGACACAGCACGAGCAGAAGGCTTGGACGAAGAGCAAGACTTGCACCTGCTTGGACCATGAGGGTGTAAAAGCCCAAGGATTCCTTGTTGGGGGTCCCTCCTCAGGAGCAGCAGCTAGAGCTGTTTCTGTGTCACTGTGAACAAATGGCTTTATGGAACGAGATATCTGAGACTCTGTGGTGAGAAACCTGGGGTTGAAGTGGTAGGAAACCTGGTGTGTGTGGCTGTGAGTGGGGTGTGCAGGGGGTCAGGGGGGCTCCCCTCGGGTCACTGGAGCTGCTGCTGTGAAGGGGCTCCAGTCCCAGCAGTGAAAGCCTCTGGCCTTGGGAGTGTGACTGCCAGAGAGGCTCAAGAATGGTCAGACTGACAAGTTTCCTTAACACTGAATAAATTTCTTCCTAACATCTAATCTAAACTTGCTGTTTTCCATTTAAAAAATTCCCTCTTGGCCTGTCACTGTCTGCTCTTATAAAAAGTGACTCTTCCTCTTTTTTATAGGCCCCCTTAAAGTACTGGGAGGCCACACTGAAGTCTCCCCAGAACCTTCTCTTTTTGAGGCTGAATTACTCCAGCTCTCATCCTGTATTGATAGGAAAGGTTCTACAGCCCACTGAATATTTTTGTGGTCCCAGTCCTTTGAAACTAAACCAGCATACACTATTGTAGGATAGGATGCTTCTTTCAGTCTCTTCCACTAATGAACTGGACCTCAGTGAATATTCAGGCCTTTCTGCACTGTAGAAGGATGCAAACAGAGAATTAATTGTAGAATACATTGCTTCTTCACAGCCAAGAGAAATGGGACAGTCTTGTAGAGATGGGGAAACCATGGCTTCACATCCCTGGAGAAGGAGTTGAACCAGCAAGTTCTCAGTGGACACAGAAGCACTCTGACCTGTTAGAAAACCATGAGCACTCTCGCCATAGCAGTCCCTTTCTTCCAAAATGGAAACACTTAGCAAGTAAGGGTTGATTTAAACATAGTGTAGAACAATCTAAATAATGTTTCTCAGAACATTTTAATTTTTTTAAATGTTATATCACATGCAATATCCATAATAAAATCTACCTGAATGATCATTTAAACATATTTTTTTCTTATAGATCAAATACTATGACACACAAAGACACTATTATAGGAAGAATTATATGGGACATCCCATTGTACTGCGGAGTGCAGAGTGTAGACATTTTCCTCTGCAAGTTAGTCTTCAAGCAAAGTTCAATTTATTAAAATTACTTCTTTTTCAGAGAAAACAGTAGAGACTCTTTCTTTTTAACTACAGTTTTTTGTATTCAGTGACCAAGATTCTTGCATAAAAGAGCCCCAGTGATTTAACACCAGAGTGTTTAATAGTCATGGGAACTTTTACACTCAGTGGAAATGTTGACTTTAAACACAGCTTTCTAGCTTTTTAAATTATCAATACACTTCACATTAACTAGCAGGATATTCTCTTAAGAATAGCTTTAGTCTTGGTTTGTTCAGTTCAGACTTTCCCACACAAGTTTGTAAATTGATTTAATTACTGAATAGCATGATGATGGCACTTTCTGTTCTCCCAGAATGAGTAGCTGTCTAGTGCTTTGCACCAATAGAAAATCAAGACCATAAAAATAATCTGAAATTTTATCAGTTCCACAGATATGACACTTAAGAGTAAGATAACACCACCTCCATCTAGCCTCATCCTTTCAGTAAGAATTAAAATTATTAAATTAAACTTTACTATATATAATATTTTAAGTAATTTTTCTTTTTTTATTCATCTTGTTATGTAATTAATGGGTGCCTAAGCAATGAATGAAAATGTACTGCTTCTGCTGCACTCACTGAAGCTGAAGGAATTAACTCCATTTTTCTGCTCATCCCTAATTAGGTAATGTGCTAAAATACTACATTCCCATTATAATTTATTATACTGTATTTATGGCAGAAGCACTTTCAACATGGTTCTATTTAAAGAATGCACATTCATTGTCTTGATGAAGATTTCTGGATTTGGACTCAAAAGATTGGCTTGGCATTCATTATGTTCTGCATTCATTAGAAGGGGGAAGCAATCATGAAACTAACAAGATTGTTTGTGGGTAGAAAATTTCCATTGTGAACAGCCCCAGGCAGAAAATGGTTGTAGTTATCACACAAAACAATGGTGCATGTTCTGGTAGCAACTGTGGCCTGGATGATGATGCAATATGTTTAGAGATTAAACATTTCTCCCAGAAACTGTGAAGGCAAGGGATAAAACTACATGGAATTCCGTGTGAAGTTCTGGGGGATTTTGTAAGAGATTGCATCTAAATAAGTAGCTTCAGCAAGTTGGGATAAATTTTCAATTTCCAAAGGCTTTTTTTTTTTTTTTTTTTTTTTT
>VZDJ01004378.1:1194320-1296707 GCA_008694505.1 Cyanoderma ruficeps
TTTTTTTTTTTTTTTTTTTGGTTTTTTGGTTTTGTTTGTTTCTTTGTTCGTTCTTGTATATATCCATTTTATTTCCTCAGACATTCACTTAAATCTTACACACATTTTGAATACCTTTTCCTTATCCAAGCCGAGAGCAATGTAGTAAAAATTTCAGGAACATTTCAAATGTGTGTTTGATTCACTCTTGTTTGACTTCTCACAGAGATGTGAAAAGTTCCGTTTCAACTAACTTTCTAAAGGAAAGAGTGACTTAGGGAAGTAGGACAGTGAGGAGGAAAGTGAAGGAGAAAAAAACGTGTAGCATAAATGCATGTATAATGTTTTTCTCAGAGACAGAGAGAAAAAGATAAAAAGAGAGTGTATGGTCTGTGAAAGGATTTAGTTTGACCTTACAAGAGAATAAGAAAAACATGCTTTACACAGGTGAACAGGTTGATAACATGATCTCTCTTTGAGTTTAATGAGTGTCATGAAAGTCACGTTTTAGAGGAAGGAAATGGTGTAAATCATGCATCACTAATGAAGGTATTACTTTAGACAGAGGACCATGAATTTTACAGTACATGGGTTCATATGGGTTTTGATTCTATAAAAGTTTTATAAATGTACTTATCTACAGTTATCTACATATGTGCTCTTGTGGTTCATTGAAATAATGGCTTTATTCACTGTAAAAAAAATTTAAAACACATGTAAATATTTGCTACATGAGCGGTTTTAAATACACAAAAAAGCAGATATAAATTTCGTCCTGCTTGATGTAAATGTAACAATCAAAACCAAAACATGCAAAAAAGGCACCAAAAAAGCAAAGAAAACCTCCAGTTCCACTAACAAAGCTATTGATCTTCCCTCCTTACTGCAGGTTTAAATAATTTTGGCCAAGTTTTCCATAACATCATTGAGCTACTCTAGAGATAATGTAATTCAGAGTATCAATGTTTGCAATTAGCACATACTGAATGGTTAAACATTAAGTCAGACTGCATGTTTTTCACATTCAGAAGGAACATAGAGTAAGGGTTTGATAACATCACATGAGAGTACTATTTAAGTCCTTCCAAGAACAAATTTATTCCTGCAGTGCCCATAATTGGCACCTCTAGCTCTTTATTATGTTTCTAGATGATGACATAAAAATAAATGTGACTAAAAGTTGAAAAGGGTGGAAAAATTCTAAAATTTTCAACATTTTATCAAGCACCATAAAAATTAACAACATTTCTCCATAATTGCATTTTTTTTCATTTACACCAATTTCATGAACAAATATATATTCACTGGAGTTTATTGAAGTTTGTTGTGTGATATTACTTTAAAGCTATGGAGTGTTTCTCAACAGTCAATAATGTTGCCAAATATAATCAAATATAATTCCAGGTGTGTCTCAAGAAGTTTAAATGCATATATCTCTGTTTTCATCACATTTAGTATGCTCTTAACATCTCTAGAGATCTTTCTGAAGCAAATAAGCAACATCTTTTCCACTTATTCTAGTGGACACTGTTCCTGAGTCCTTCAAGCGACTTTGAAAATCTAAACCTTTATAGCTATTTTGTTTTTTTGTTTTTTTTTTAATCTGGAAAGTGTTTATTGCTGAAATCTGATGAATAACTGATGTGTCAGTACATTAAAAAATGTTTGAGAAATATCAATATACAGCAATTTTCCTTTTCAGAGATTAAATCCAAAATATCTTTAAAAGCCTCAAGAGTCATTTTGATTTCTTGCGGTTCGCTGCCTTTGAAGTGACAGCTGATTCAATTCTTGGCAGACTAGAATGAGAATTGTAACTGATGTGTACCATGTCTTTAGATATAAAAGATAAAATTTTTATCCCAAATTTACATTTTAATATGTGAAGTGCTGTGTAAATAATGTTCTGTTTGGATCTTTGGGGCTGATCACAGGCTGTGACTATCTGTGGGTTTTGCCACCAACAAAGGTGGATTGCCATCCTAAATTAGAAATTTTCCCTTTAATAGACTACTTACGGAACTGCATTCTCCAAATGCTTATTCGCAAAATATTTGGATTATGAAGCAATTTTAGCAATGCAGACAGAAAATATGGCTATTGGTCATGTCCGGAGACATGGTGCAAATTGCCTTATTGCAGTACCATCTCGGGATGCTGTAGTTAGGTTATTAGCAATAAATATCTGCTCTGTTGGTAAGAGAACCTTTACTCAAGTTCAAAACACTGAACATATGAAAACACTATTATTACTAAACATACTGGCATTTTTTAAGACTGTCATACACTTCTTTGAAAGAAATTTAGTAAGGTAGTTACAAATTGTCTTTAGCTGATGGAGAAAGAGAGTGATTGACCATATTATTATTACTTCAGCCAAATCCTAGAGACTCAAAATTACAGACCACAGCAACAAATATTGTAACCCTTGCTTTTCAGGATTTCTTGAAATATTCTTATTTAAAATATAGAAGAGGCATTTTTACACATATTTAGCTGAAAGGAAACTATATTCTAATTTACCATTAAAAATAATTTGAAAATATATGTAGCCTATCTTTTCTCTTTAATGGAACAGTTCCTTTTAGAAATAAATGAGTGAATATTGTTTACACCAATATCTTACACTGTATATTATTTAAGGAGAGATTCTTGCTACTTACTGTAAAAATATTGACTGTCAAATAATTTTTGCCCTTTTCCATTCAATATAGGATTTTTTAAAACTATTGTAAACCTTGTAGATCTTTTAAAGTCTGTAGTAAGAATTTTTGTGATGTCTTTCAAAAACAAAGTTCTGGCAAGCAAATCATAAACGTATTGTACAAAGTAAAAACAATTTTTACAAATTTTTTCATTAAATTCTGGCAACCCGAAGAAGGAAGCAAAGACACTTCTGTCATCCCAGAGGGAAATTTACTTTTCCCAGAGCTATCCTTTATCCTGACCAGACCCATCAGCTCAGGCAACTTGACACAATCTCATCACAAAAGGGTAAGCTATTGTCAAGGATGGGAAATTTCTCCTCAGGGTAGTTAAAACTCCAGAAATAACTTTAATCTGTTTTATTGAGGAGGAAGCTGGGACTGTGGTAACTGCAAATGGCCTTATTTCCTTGAATGAGGCTATTCCTGTAAGGCAGGGGTGATATCTACATGTCACACATTTTGCTCACAGAGGGGGAAAATTAATTTTTTGAAGAGAAGAGACAAGGATTTTGTGAACAAAGTCCCGTAAACAAATGTCAGTGCCCACACATTTAGCAATCCTCACATGATTTGGCACTGACTGAAGTCAATTGAGATGTTTAGTCTGCAGCTGTTGGGAATATAGGCAGGATCATGCATGATTGTGAAAGTGTTTCAACTGACACCCATTAAAGATGGAATATGTTACCACAACCCATAAGCCCACAGCAGGATTTCAGGTGTTTAAAATCTTGCTTCATCAGAGCAGCACGTACTATGAAGACTTACTAGCTAAAAGGCATTAGCTCTAGGATTAAAATTGCTCTGTTTCCACGTGCAGTCCTACCTGTGTCAGTGAATTCTTAATGAATAATTAAATGGAGGAACAAATTATTGGTTTTCCATGCAGAAGAATTCTGTAATTGAATTTGAAGTGGAACAAAATTATATTATTAGCATATTTAATTAGAATTTAGTTTTGGTATGTTGGAATAACTGTTATAATAATTCCTTTTCTTCAAAAGGTCGCCTTTTTCATTAGAATTTTATGGCCTTGAAATTAAAACAGTGAGAAGAGAGGTTTACTTGGGTTTGGTGCTCAGTTTATTCATTCTTTTTACTAATTCAGGACAAATTCACTTTGACAGCTGGTCACACATAAAACAACACTCATAGTACTAAGTAAATTATGTGAAGAGCCATGAAATATGCATTGACTTAGACACTGTCTGATAGAAGACCTTTCCAAAACAATACATAAATGTCTTGAAAAAAATTTATTTAAAGTTAAAAAAAAATATTAAATGTCAACTTTTAGTTGCTGTGGATGGGCAGGAGGCCTAATTTATATGCAGAGAGGAACCTAGAAGCTTTGAGAAAAATCTTTTATAATTAACATTACTGCTATTATAATTAAAATCTTTTCCAAAAGGATTTTTACAGTTTACTCAAAGATATGTAAACATATCATAGGCTTTTTCCATTAAAAAGAGTGGAACATAAGGAATGCCTCTAAGCCATAGAAAATCTAAAAATGTTGCATGTTAAAAGAGCCACTTACCAGACTCAAAGAGGTTCTATTTCCCTGTGCCATTCACCAAGTCTACTTATCAAAAGCTTCATTGAAAGACTGTAATTTCACCTTTAGGCCTCAGAGAATTTCTTTAAATGGTTTCTCTAGCCATTTTCTGGACAGACTGAATACTTAAAATGATCATACTGCATCAATTTAATTAATATTTAATTTTTTTTCATAAACCCCAAAACATTACTTAAATCTTGCAGAACATTACATTACTGGAGTGGGAAGAAGTGTGTCATGACACCAAAGTTCCTGCTTCTCAAAATTATTGCAAGATTTAATTCAGTTTAAATACAACATTTTTTGTTTATACAGACACATTCTGCCTGAAATTTGTTTAGCAGCACATGGGATATTGCCTTGTGCTGGGGTGTCCCTGACTGGATGCCAGGTACTCATCAAAGCTGTTTTATCACTCTTCTCATCATCTGGATAAGGGAGAGAAAATATAAAAGGTTCATGAGCTGAGATAAAGTCTGGGAGATATCACTCACCAGTTACCATCGCATCTTTGTAAAACAGACTCAACTTGGTGAACTAATTGAATTTATTTCCAAGCAAAATTACAGCAGGATAACGAGAAGTAAAACAAATCTTAAAACCACTTTCTCCCCACTCTTCCCTCCTCGGGCTCTACCTCCCGCCCCTGAGCACAGGAAGATGGGAATGGAAGTTATTGTCAGTTCATCACTTGTTGTTTTGACACTGCTTCCTCCTCAGGGAGAGGAGTCCTTCCTCTGATGCAGCTGTTTCCCCCAGGAGACAGCCCTCCACAAACTTCTTTGGCATGAGTCCTTCCCACAGGCTACAGTCATGAACCGCTCCAGTGTGTGTCCCATTCCTGGAGTGCAGCCCTTCAGGAGCACACTGTTCCACTGAGAGTCCTCTGCAGGGTCACAAATCCTACCAGCAAACCTGCTGCAATCTGGGCTCCTCTCTCCATGTGTCCAGAAGTCCTGCCTCATTCCACAGGTGCAGAGGTTCTTCTCTCTGTACATCCAGTGTGGACTTCCCATGAGGTGCCAGCCTTCTTCCAGGCATCCACCTGCTCTGGTATTGGGTCCTCTAGGGGTTGCAGGTAGATCTCTGCTTCCCCACGGTCTGCACCATGGACTGCAGGGTCACAGCTGCCTCACCATGGGCTGCACCTCGGGCTGCAGGGGAATCTCAGCTCTGGGCCCTGGAGCACCTCCTCTCTCCACATCTTCCTTCAATGACCTTGGTGTCTGCAGGGCAGTTTCTCTCATATATTCTCACTCCTCTCCTGTCTTGTCAACAAGTAATTGTTGCCACAATTACTTCTGTGTAATAATTACTTTTAGCTTCTTAAACACCTTACTGCAGAAGCACACCTCTGATTAGCTCAGCCGTGGCCAGCAGTGGGTCGATCTGGCTGGCTGGCATTGGCTCTGGGACATGTGAGAAGCTTCCAGCAGCTTCTCAGAGAAGCCATCCCTATGGTTTCCCTGCTAGCAGAACTTTGTCACTCAGACCCAGCATATACCTATAGTTTAGCTGTGTCCCAGGGCAGCCAAGGCTCCTGTGTAAGGGTTACAGATACTAAATGGAGAGAGTGTTTCAGAAAAAGAACGTAGTTTTTCACTATCAGGGATAAGAATTAAGATTTTTTTAAAATGTATCCTAATATATCAAGATAAACTAAAATTAAAATAGAATTCAAAATAAACCTTTAAGGAAGCAGAGTGTGCACTCCAAAGTAGCTTTGGGTGACTTTTTAGCTGCAAAGGCCTAATTACAAGGACTATAGATTCTTTGACCTGTGCATGCATTTTACAATCAGAATTGGAGCTGGAACAAAGCAAGACAGGCACCTTCTAGTTGCTGTACTTTTCTTGGATACCAGGTTGCTGGATTAATGCAATTTAGCTCCTGCATGAAACCAGCCTTCTACTGGAAAACATCATCTTGATCATATCAAAACATATGTTTTAATTCATTTCTTTGAGAAAAAAAAGAATAGTGTATTCAGTATTTTAAATAAATACAAAAAGTGCAAAATGAGCATGCAAAAGGCCAGATAAATAACATGTTTTCTCTCCTACAACATCTGCCAGTTCTTACCATTATCTTTTCTCCAGAGGATATGTTCGTTGTCCTGCATGAGGGAATGTACACAGTCATGAAACAGGAACCTTGTGGGGAAAACAAACCATAACCACATGGACACTGACAATGCATATGGAGCACAGACACGCTCCAGGCAACCTGCAACTCACACAGGTATGAGATTTCCAGGTGGATACTTAGTTAATGCTTGGACCACTTTGCCATATTCAAAACCCCAAAATTACCTCCTTGTTTACCTTGACTGGGATGCCTGACTTTGATCTAGGTATCTTCCCGAGAAGTTCTACGTTGTACTAAGTGCCTGCACTAAACATTCAAGAGACAAGTTTGTAAAAATATAATTTTGGAACTCCCTGATTCCTTAATGTTAAGGCTGCACAGCGGTTGGATTTAACAGAAATACAGCTACTTGCCTTTCAAAAGCATGACTGCACCTTGTTTGGGCTTATCAAAGTGAGCTTTACATCATTATGATTGAAAATGGCATGAAGGCAATAATAGCAGAATGTTCTTCAGCAAAAGCTAACTTCTAAATTTTTTTTTCACTTCTGGGCCAAGTTTTCCATGACAACCTTTTCTGTACATCCACAGAATGTTTGACAGCTGGCTTTAGAGAATGCTGGTTCAAACAAAGACATTGTTAGCCTAAACTTTCAAGGTATATTCTGAATTTTGTTTATTAAAAAATGTTTCACCGCCTCTCATTAAAAAAATAAATATATGAGATGGAAACTTTATCAGAGGGTTGTTGGGCTGGCATAGTCAGATTTTAATAGGTATTTTATGACATCTGAAAACTCCTAAACACAATACCTATGTGAGAAGAATGCAGTTTTGCATAGTGTTAAGAAAATGTTCAAGGCTATATCTCACTACATTCCAGTTTTAATCTTTATCAAAGGTGAGGGCTAAGTTTTAATAGTGATCCTTATTACTGCATTTGGATCACTTGGTTGACCTCATCTTTAAAAGGATTGGCAGCTTTTTTTATATAGTTTTATGTGGAATGCATTTGTAGAAATTCTTCCCTGCAGTACAATCTTTTACCCATATGCTACAGATACTCAACACACATTCTCAGAAAACACAAACATGTGAGAGTTGAGTTTGCTGTTTTTGAAGTCAATAGCAAAGATAACTGCTGACAAACAAAAGAAATTTCCAATCCACATTCCTCCTGCCTTCAATCGTGCTAATCTCAGAAATATGGAAATATTTAGTAGTTTCATAATGAAAGAAATAAGCATTTTATGCTTCTGCCTTTGGTTAGCAGAACCACCCATTTCATGTCTGTAATGTGACCTGGTAATTACCTTTAAAGTTTCCAGTTTTGATCTAAAACATTTGTGGACAAGCAAGTTTTAAAAATTCGGTCTACAGCAAATGCCACACACTGGAAAGGCAAAACCAGCTAGATTTAAATCACATTGTTCAGAGCTTTCTGTTGATGTGTGGCGTGTAATGATCCCCACAAATCTGTGTGAAGAGGTTGTTACACTAAGGAAGGTTTTTCTTCTACAAAGAAAGAAACGTGAGCCTATATCCATACCTCTAGTATCTGGCAGTTATCATAATAAACAGCATAAATAAAAAAAGATTTTTTTTCCTTCCACTTATCCTTATTCAGACAATATATTCACTCATCTCAATGGGAATTTTTCCCATGTCCCAAATTCAGGACACAGATCTGGGGAGAAGGTCTGGGTTTAGCTCCAGATCTGCCACAGACTTCCTGTATGACCTTAAGCACCCTATTTAGTCTTTCTTCAATCACTGTTATGCCCGTTTCATGAATATATGCATATCCTGATCTTTAAATAGGGATAAGACCATTCTTCTTTGTCCCTCATTGTTGCAACACTTACCCTGAAAATTGCAAGGTAATGAAGTCAACACCTGTAGAAACATTTTAAGGTTCATTGATTTTATACACCATAAGAGTAGGATTAAAACTGGGAAAGATAACTAATTTTAAGACTGATATCTTATACATATATATAGATTTGCTACAATAACAGAGGCTATATATTATTACACATAAATTTACATGACTACAAACATGGGTTACTGCCCATATTCTCTTGAAAACTAAAAGCTATAGCTGATCCAGATATCTCTGAAATAAAACAGGAGTTTCAGAATGGCATTGCTCCATTTAGGGTGCTGAAACCATCTAAACCCTGTGCAAACCATTCTTGACTCATTATCAGTAAAAATAACATGTTTAAAGAAGATGCACTCTGGTCCTAATGTAGGCGCTTAGAACAGGACAGATGAATTTCCCAATAGTAGGTTGATTTATGATTTATTTCAACTTAGATGTCTAATTTTTTGACATATAAAACTATGGGTTTTACCCATACCTCTGAGGTCCAGCCTAGCAGAGACGTGGCAAAAATCAATTAGTGAGATGGCATGATCGAGTGTGTCTCGAAAAATAAAAAAGGTTTTAATAAAGAAGGAAAATAATACAAAAACAAAGACTAAGCTGAGCACAGTATAGAGACAAGTCTCCTACTTGCTACACCACCTCGAAAAACATGGAGGTTTTTTATTCTCTCTCTTTAGCACTTAATAGTTTAGGTGAGCTTTTTGGCTCTTGGTCCAATGAAATGAACAACAGACTTTGAGTTACATCCTGGGACCTATGCTGGCTCCGAGCCAATTGCAATGAGAAAATCACAGAACTTTCCAGCTAACTCCCTAAAATGTCTGAAGGTAAACTGAAACTCTTTGCCTACTTGGAAGCACCTGCTGGAGGTGTGGGGGTGCATTACCACATAAAACCAGGTAAGATTAACTGACTCCTGCAGGTCTGCAGTGGTATTGTTACTGATTTGCATTCACAGGCCCCAGTCAGAATATACACCCATTAGCATGTACAGAACTCACAGAAGTTTAAAAAAAATTCACGTGGGGTTTTTTCTGTTTTATTTAGCCACAGTTGCAAACTAGGTTGGCAAATGTACAAGGAAGCAGATGAGTTGCACAAGGATTGAACTCCTGTTCTTTCAGCTGTTACATTGCATGATCTTTGCAGAGATATCCTGGTTCTTTAGAAATAACAGACCAGAAACGGTTTCATAAAACAATAGGTATGCCAGTTTGTTGGCTTTCCCCCTGATTTGTATGTAGTTTGGCACATCTCTAATCTAGAAATCTTTCAAAAGTATCTATTCAACTTTTCTTCTCGGCTGATGTGTGTAATGGAAAAAGAACTGGAAGGCAAGAAAAAACATTCACTCGACTATTTAGTGCAAGGATGTCAATAAATTAAAGTTCTTTAACGACATTACACAGTTTATTAATTGACATGTGTCTGGAAAGCAAATGACCTCTGAATACTTATGAAGTAATAACTCCACCCTGACAGGATGTCACGGTGTCTGACAGACAGTCAGGGTGAAATCTGAGCTGTTGATCAAATCTCTTCCTGTGTAGATCACCTGGGCTAGCACTCATCAGGTTCCAATTGTGGCAAAATTAGACTGTAACTCATCTATCAGATTTTTTTTCCTATGGGAAACAGTTTATGTCAAGTTATCTATGGACATCAAAACATCAGATAATAAAGGCATGGCATTTAATCTCAGATTTGTTTTTTCTTTTCTTTTTTTTTCTTTTAAGATTACATAACATGGTTTAAGAAATTAATTTCTGCTGATTTATAGCAGGTCATTTGCAATGTTGACCTGAAACTATTGCTTAGCTGTCTGAGGTAAGGTGTTTATGATAACATTATCAATTTGTTTTACTGGCATAGGAGACATATATGTGTTTTTTTTATATTATCCTGGGCCAGAGCTGTGAGCAAGAAGGTGAAAAGGAAAAAAAAAAAATACATTCTTTTTCAAGTAAAAAGAGATTGCTAAAATTTAGAAAAAGATTTTTTTAGGAGGTAATGATGAAGGATTTTTGAAGTAGATGTATACTTGATTTCTTATCATGCTACAACTTAGCTGTCTTGCATCTTCATTTGAAAAAACAAAGATATAAGTATATCCATTCACAATTATGCTTATTATTACTACCATGGGGAATTGAGGTCATTCATACTTGGCATTTGCATAAGGATTCAAGGGTATCCGCCAACAGAAAAATATTGAATTAACCAGAGAAAATGCCAACACACATATTTATCCACTTTTGTGTATACTGATTAACAAGAGTCAATTTGTAACCATCTTCACACGCTATTTTTAGAAACATTCTTCCATTGATTTACCATCTGCATGAGTTTTAAAAAGATTTTTCTCTCTTTGGTAAATATTTCTGAGAAATATTTAGAGTGGTAAGAGTTTAAGAAACTGCTTGGAATGCATAATCATCCCCCACTCCTTCTAAAGCAGTCTAGATCTCTAATTCAAGGCAAACATAATTAGTGTGCGTGTGGATTTTAGAAACAAGAAGAGAAAGGGAAAGCTGCTGAATTAATTGAAACAAATAAATCTTTGCAAGACCTGTCTTAGGAAAACTCTTACTCAGCCTGTAATGTTTTGTGTTGGGCATAAACAGGACATTATGCAAGATGGAAGAAAGTGGTTAGATATAGATATATAATTTTTATATAGATATATGTAATTTATATATATAAATGCAGGAGGCTTGGGTTCATGTTGTCCTCTAACATAATGCTTTCCTAATACTTTTAGTCTTACAAGCAGATGCTGAATGCAGAGTTCTAACTTTGTGGCTCAGGTTTCTTTGCTACAGTTCTTCTGTATCCACATAGGGAGTGCATCCCTAAGGACAAAGACTATTTTGTCCTATGTGTCCATTCAGAAGCTGTCATGGAATCACATTCATTTTTATACATAATTTTGGAAGAAGGTTTCATAAGTGAACTTTGTTCTAACATAGTTCCCAAATTTAAAAACAGTTGGATTCCATCCCTTATTTGAACATGTAAACCAAGGTATATCAAAATTCGTCAGAGATTAAGACTTTTATATGGCAAATTTGAATTTCCACACAGGTTTTGCTTATTTGTTTGCTCAGTTGATTGTGTGTTTGAGGTGTTTGCCTTTTTTTTTGTTTTTTTTTTTCTTCCCCCTGAATTATGTTTCGTGGATCTATTTTCAAGACACCTATAAACTTTCAGGAATAGAGAAACAGAATTTAGATTATTCACAGCTGAATTAAGTTATGGTTCTGCTTTGTTTCTTTTTAAAACAGGTAACTATCAACTGAAAAATCTTCTCCAGAAAATAGGAATAATTTGAAGAAACAGTACTAGTAACATCACATTTTAAAATACAGCCAAAATGTAGACATTTAGCAATAGTTTGCTTTTGATCTACAAACAGCAAGGACAGAAATAAAAATACTGTAATTCCTAAGAAAACTTAATTCATAGTGGACACTGATACTCAAGTGTATTAAACACCTCACTTGATTTGAGTGGGGACTCATAGATGTGCAAATATGAACACTAATGAAGGAACAGGTAAGTTGGTTGAATTCCAAGAAAGACAAATAATTTTGTATAACAGCGTCATAAATGTTGGTAAACAATTAAGTAACTTACTGAAATACTTATGTTTTACTTCTTTAGAGGTTTTTCAAAATATGTCAAATAGCCATGTAAAGGCACTCAAGTACAGTTGATTCTGCCTTTGAGCAGGGTCAGAGAGATACGTTCTCTTACAGATCTCACCATGCCCCTTTGTTATCTTTATTTGCAAGATTTATACTAAAATTTGCATGTCTGTGAAGCTTCAGTGGACTAACTCACATGAATTGAGTTTAACACCTAAATAGTTGCTTTCAGGTGAGCTAGAGAAAGAATGTATGGAATAATTTAAATACAGAGAGTGAGAGACAGAGGTGAATGGAGACACAATTATTCCTTTGCTTCCCTATGGCTCCAAAAAGGAAGGCAAATATAAAAAACAGGTCCTTGGACTGAAACAAAATGTGAATATCTTCAACAGAAACAGCAACATTCCTGAGTATTGTGAGGAACTGGAAGAAAGGCCCATCGAGATGGTCTCAGCATTCATACTTAGTGCCTTCTATATTTATGATGGCTCCCTTGCCTGCCCATTTCTTGAAATAAAACCATCTCTTTATGAGCCCTTTGAACAATACAGAAAACCACAGCTAAGCAGTTATGGGAAGTGCTGTAAACATAAGCTCTGGTTTTTTTTTTCTACAAACACTGTAAATACTTTTTTCTATATGTAGAGAAAAATTCAAATGCTACAAGAAAGATCAGACTTGCTAAGAAGACCTATACCAGTACATAGAAAGGAAGTTTAAATGCAGTCATATAGACAAATTATATATGCACTGCATTATACATAACTTGTCATAAAATACTTCTAGATATCTCGTGGTGAGTTGGTTGCTTTATACTTTGGGGTGTTTTGTGAGTGTGCACACATATGTGGAAAAGATCTTTCTTTTATTTTTCACATGTGTGCATACTCAAAAAACACTTGGAAGCTGAAAAATTTGCAACTATGACCTGTATTCTGTAAAATATTATTTAATGTTCATCGTTATATCAAGACCTTTAAAGCTTTCATAAATGGAATGCAACTACTGCATTACATGGAATAGACTGCAGACCTGAGGTTAAAAGTATCTCTCCATCTTTCTTATATATTGAAAGGCTGCAGTGAGGTTTCCCCAGAGCCACCTCTCTTCTCCAGACTGAACTGCCGTCTCTTGATCTTTCCTCATAGAACAGATGTTCCAATTAAATCAAATTACCCCAACTGGATCTAACCTAGGAGTCTGCTGAAGAACTTCTAGCCTTGGCAGATTTGGTTTTTACCTTTTATTTAGCTGAAATATAGAGAAAAAAATCTGGTGTTATTTAGTGGGAGTACAACTATAAAGGACTCCGGGAATTTTCAATTCATTCATGTGATCAGGTCTTGACCTCAGAGCTGTTGGGGAATCCATTATTAAACCAAAAATTATAGAATTAATAAATGTAGTTAATTTGTTTATGCATGGGCCACATGGAAAATGTGACATGATTGGTATGGCTGAGAAATTTGTTCCTTGACCACTAATATCTGCACTTTTCTTAAGAAAACTGAGTCCACTCACATAAATTTGCAATTAAGTGGGGTTTTTTTTAATTTTAAATGTTCCCTCAATTCCGTCCTTTGTTTTTGTTGATGCAGCACTAATTAAAATTAAAATAGAAAAAAAAATCAACAGGGAAAATATTTCTTGAATACCAACTGTTAAGAGTCAATGAAACTTGAAGTGGATGACAGCATGCAGACCTTACTTAACTGTATCCTACATTTTACTAATTCCTCACAGGTTCAGGCAGGTAGATGCAAGGGGCTTAGACAATACCATTAAACATCCCACAAAAATGAGGAACAACTTGCTGAGACTAGTATTTTCAGATTTCAGAGCTATTGGAACATGTTAATGAAACAAAAAAAGCCTCTGCAATGTTTAATATCCAGGACATTTGAAGAATGCTGAGCACTGAACACTGAATGTTAAAGTATATAGAGGAAATATGAAGGTTTGATATTCCTTTTTTTCTAAATACTTTGGAAGATTTTTCTTCTAAGATACTTTTCCAAACATTAAGGGAGAAAAAATCTCCAAGGAAATAATAATAAATGAGCTACAACTTAATGAAGTTTTTTATTCATATTTTGAAATTCATTTGTGACTACACATGATTTTTCAGTAGAACATGATATTTTAGTGTATCTCATTAGGTATCCAAGTTTAAAATGCTTTGCCATCAAGTTCAGGAGGTGAGTTATCTCCAAAGGAGCTCTTCTTTTATATAATACTTGTACCTAAATGCTTGTACTCTTGTTTCGGTTCCCTTGTATTTTAGTTTTGTTTGTTTATACTCCTTGCTGAAAAGAACACACTGTCTGCACAGGAAATGCAACAGCTTTGAGCAGAATACATATTTCATATATTGCCACAGTAATAATTTCTTTCTGTCTGTTTGCATGTCCCTTTGCACATTTCAAAAGCAATCCTTGGCAAGAAAAATCCTACCAAAAAAATCTCGGGGGAACTCTCAAAGTGAAAGCACAAGATATCTTTGTATGTGCACTCAGAGGCAAGGTGGCCTTGCAAGGGCCCAGGAGACAAGCTGTCAGATCACTGGCTCTATTATTATAGTAAGATGTACTTTTGGCCAAGGCAGCATGTGGTACATATTTGACTCGAGGTTTTCTGACCCTGTGACAGAGGCATGCCTTTGTTACTTATTCTACACACAAAAAAAAATCATCTTGCGTTTAGCTGAAGGAAAAAAGGAGAAAAGGAGTCAGGTAACTTATAAGTACTGTCAAAGGGGCAGCTGTAAAGTTGTGCAGACTCAGACATAATGCTATTTCAAACATAATTATCTCTTAAACATTATTCTCTGACGGAGAAGTCCTGAAGCTTGCCTTGTGTTTGCATGTGCACTAGAACTGACAAATTGCCTAACTGATATGAGTGCATACACGTTTGAGTAATCATAATTAAGACTCAGGAATAAAGGTACAAAGGCAAAAGTTTTAGGTAAAGTTAACAGAAGTGGTAAAAAGAGATAAGGCTTCTGAAAGTACCACTTTCCATCCAAATTCAACGTAGACAGAAAAATAACATATTGAAGACAATACTTTTCCACCAATGACAGCATCCAGCTTTCCTTGAAATGGAAAGGATTTCATTACATTTTGAAAATACGACTACAAATGGTGAGCAGGGGTGCATCAAGTATTGGTGTATTACTTACACAACATACTTGTTCTTGCAGCATGAAGTTGTGTCTGTTGCTTGTAGATGTGTGGTATAACAGTGTACAAATCCTGTCACCCTAGCTCAGGCAATGATATATGGGTTCATGTACTAGTTTCTAAGAGGCCAAAATTATCTAAAATTTTTTCACGCTTTTCATCCCTTTTTACTTGTCTGTACTGTACATATGAATTATTATTTAATTTCATGGCTTCTCTGGATCTTTGTTCCAACTTGCAGACCAAACTTACGAAAAATGAAATTTAGGAAATACCCCATATGAGAAGCCTATTTTTTGCCAATCTTAGTGGATTACAGAAATATTGATAAATCTAAGATAGGCAACATCGGATTTCGTTTTCATCTTTTAAAATATGGCTACTTTCACAATTGAAAACAATAAACAGTTTTCTTATTATTATTTCCTTCATTTTTTTCAGTTTCTTTGTTATATTTTTCACAAACATTAATGCCATTGAATAAAAAATAATCTTAGGCTTAGTTGACTCCTTTCAATACAGATTCTTTACAAAACATACAGTAACACTGCAATACTTGAGCTTGAGGCTTATAAGTAGCTGAGTTTGGGTGCATTATGCCAAAAGATCAACTTGTTAAGGATATGAGACTGCAATTGTTTTGAACATGGGCAGAAGTGGGGAAAAAAAGAAAAAACATACAAAAAGGAAAGTATGAAAAAAGAGTATGAATGGAAAATTTAAACTGGAAATCACAAGCTAAGGAAAGAGAGTCAAGGGGAAAGAGAACACCTTAGTGAAAGGCTAGTCTGAACTTGAAAGGTGAGTTGGAGAAATCGAGTTACTAGCCATCCTCTTTCAATAATGTAGCAGAATAAAAAAACCAAACAAGAAACAAAACCAACTCAAACCTTAGAAAGTAGAAATATTTTAAACAGCTCTCTTAGACTGGACAAAAGCAGTTGATGAGGAGGAAAAAAGTAGCAGCCTTTCTGGTTTCATTAAAACACATGTTCGCATTGAGGAGTGACTGGTTGCAGTAAGCTGCACAATTTCCAAGGTAAGAAATCTGGTGTCACCTGCAGTTTTGAGAGTATCAAGCTGCAGCTGGTTTATTTGATTTTATTTTAAAAGGGTACCACTCTTCCTGTCATACTACTCATGTTATATAAGTTATTCCAAGCACAAGCAAATTTTCTTTAACACCAAGGGAAAGGTGTCTCAAATCTACACATAAATCAATGTCAAAGTAAAAAGAAAAGAAATTGAAATAATTGCCCATAAAGCAACATGGAACTGTGGGATATTTAGGCCCTGTTCATTGAGGTCATTCCAAAAAAATGGTTGGGCTTTACATGCTCAAAAAGTTGTCCACAGAAACATGTCACAGAATTAGGGACTTAACAGTTGCTCATTTGTGTTGAAACAGCCCCGGTTTTTTTGCCAACCACAAGCGCACTTAAAGGCTTGGAACAAAACTTCCAAAAAAACCTTCCAATATCCAGTTTTGGCCTTATCACTAAATAATCACAACAATTTATTTTCCCATTGTATGACTTTTACAATGAAGCAACAGGATTTGTGGATGAGACGAGGGCTGTTCTTTAGAAGGGTTTTTCATGCTGTCTCCTGCAATATTCTTTATCCTGGTAAGGGTGTTACCATCGGGATAGGTGAAAAAGCAAGTTGGGAAAAAAACCCAGTTGGCTAATCAGGATCAAAAAGATGTTAATGGATTGTTTATTCCAGCTGGAGACCCTTAATAAGTGGAGTATCCCAAGGGTCTGTCTTCAGACCTGTCCTGTTTAACACATTTACCCATGACCTGGAAGAGACACTGGAGTGCACTCTTGCAAGTTTGAAGATGATGAAAAAATGGTAGGAGCAGTTAAGATGCTCAAGGACAGGACTATCATCCAAGTGTACCTGGACCTAGTGGAGAAATGGACCAAGAGGCACCCTATGAAATTCAGAAAGGCCAAAAATAATCTGTGCAAAAGGAGGAATGTGTCTTGCAATGATACAAGGTGGAGATTGACCTGCTGGGAAAAAGCTCTGCCAAAAAGAACTTACGGGTCTTTGTGGCCAATGAGACGAGCCAGCAGTGCCCTGGCAGCAAAGATGGTCAACAGCCTGCTGGACTGCATTCACAGAAAAAGAGCCAGCATACTGAGGAAAGGGATTATCCCCCTCTTCTCAGCACTCCTTAGACCACAGCTAAAGCACTGTCCCCAGCTTTGGGTCACCCAGCCTAAAACAAATAGTGATAAACTTGAAGAAGTTCAGCACAGAGCCACTGTGATGGTTGGAGGCTGGAGTATCCATCCTGTGAGGAGACATTGAGGAAAAAAAGCTGTTCCAGCCTGAAGCAGAGATGGACTCAGGCAGGAAAAGCAGCTGCCCCCCTGCATTTGGAAGGAAACACCAAGGCAGAATCAAGCTCTTCACAAACATGTACTGTGGGAGAACAAGAAGGAACAGACATCAACTGAACAAGGAGAGGTTCTGACTGCTTATAAGAAAAAACCTGTATAAATGAAAGGAACATTTTTAACATATATAGGAAATGAACAGTAAAGTAATATGTGTGAGCAACTTTCTGTGAATAACTATCCTTTACATTGTCTTGTAAAAAAAATTAAAGCCCAGGGCTCTTAGAAGTAAAAAAAGGCTTATAGAAACCAAAGCTATAAACTCAACTTCAAAGAAATTCTCAAGGGATAACACTATCATGTGTTACCTCAATTAATAAACCAGTAAAGTCTGGAGTTAAATATGTAACAGTGACTTAGGAAGCCATTAGAAGACATGGTGGAGAGCAGACTGTTAATTATTATAGATCACCTAAGAACACAGGTTTAATATTATCAGCATCACATGTATATCAATATGATGCAAATATAATCAGTCAGGAGCTGGGTCACATGCTGCATCTATACAGGTGGCAAGTGACTTTATAGATTTTTTTAATGATTGGAATCATCTGTTTGTCTTTCAAAGGACTACCACAGCAACCTGTTTAAAGCCCCAGCACAAATATTGCTCATTATCAAACAATAACTTGCTTCAGTGGATCACAAAGACCAGTGAAAGAGATCTCTAATGAAGTAGAAGGAAGGAGACTGATAATGGAGAGAGAAATATTCTTTCCCAGCATCTAAGTGGATAATTAATAACCCTTTTCTAGAAGCATTATGTATTGCCATACCAAAACTATACAAATGAGACATGCTGGGTGCAATTCCTTGCTAAAGTATTGTCCATTTGTAATATTTTTGTTTGCTTTTGTAGCGTGCATACAGTTCCAAAGCATGCAGATGCATCATTAATTATTTCTGATAACATAGAAGTGCTCAACTTTTCCAAATATTTTCCAAATACCTGATATGGCAGATTCCCAGAAGCTAAGAGCTTCAAATGGACAAAAGAGATTATATAGGGAAATAGAAGATAGTCAGAAAGGTAGGCAGGCATCCTGTTGGTTTCAATTATTTCTTCTACCTGGAAGTTTGTTTTGTGAATCTAAATTGACTCCATTTTAAAATCAATAATAATAAAACAATCTCTCTTTCCTAATAAGTTTGCAGCAAATTTGTATTATAACAGGGTAAGATATGCAGAAAAAAACCTGAACAAACAAAAAACCCCAAACAAACAAAAAAACCCAAAACACAACTACCTAGTTCAAAGATTTTTTCTGAGTATTTTTTGTTTGGGTTGTTGTGGGCCACGTTCTTCTGTTTTATGTATAACTTTCTACAGAGAGGATATGCACAGGGTAGGTTTCTGCATTTCTAGAGATGAAAAAAGTTTAAGGAAAGGAGAGAAATATGATTGTTCAGGCTGGGGTTTGATAAAGGAGTAGAGGAGACAATAGATTTTCACTAGGGGATGCAGTATAACTAGATACCTATACATATTTTCTGTAGCACATTGAAAGCTGCAGGCACTTCATATAATTATTGAGAGCCACTGTTATGGTGAAAATGTTCTGAGACCAAAACAAGCTGCCCAGGAAGTTACCAGCCAAGAGACAAAAAACTGACTTGGAACAAGGGCTGCTTTACTTGTAAATGGTGCCAAGAGACTGTCGTGGTTTGAGAGGAAATGAGTTTTTCAGGAAGGTGAGGTCAAACCAATCAGTGATCAGGTTTGGATATTGGCATTTTTGGTGGCCATTGAGAGGTTGGACACGCCTCTGAGGACACAGGGGGTTAAAAGCAAGGCTTCCCGGACATCCTCTCTCTTTCCGGGCTCTGCTTTCAGCAGAGGAGCATACTCCTCTTCCCCTGCTCAGTGTGGCAGGCTGGGCGGGGGGAGGGGAGCCAGGTAGGCCCAGGCCCCAGTGGGGGGAAAGAGGGGGAACGGGACGGGAGCTGGGTCAGCCCCATGTAGGATGGAGGAGTGGAGAACTTCGGAGGTGCCTTCCGTCCCCCGTCCCTGTCNAAGATTGTTTTTTTAAGGGATGATGATTTGGATTGGGAACCCAGGGTTGTGGAAGGTTTAAGCAAGTAGATGAAAGTAATGTTACTGGTGTCAACTGTTAAAAGCATGAAAGGATGGAATTTGGGGGGAGGAGAAGTGTTTTTGGGAGGTTTTTTTCTCTGCCTTCGGGTGATTGGGTTTTCTTCCTGTGTCTATTGTCTGTTGTTTTGTATTGTCTATTGTTATTGTTATGTAGGTTAATAAATGTTTCCCATTTTAAGTGACAGGCCTGCTCTGCTCGGTTCCTGACTAACCACATCTCACAGTAGTTTATTAAAAACTATACACTCATGGGTGCACTGGCATTTGCCCAGCGTCAACCCATGACAGAGACAAAACTGGTATTCTCAGCTGAGGCTTTTAACAGCTAGAAGAAAATAAAAAGTAGTGATCAACTGTTCATGGAAGATACTATAAAGTCCCTACTGGATGGAAAAAATTAATTGTGCATAGCAGAAGTGAAACATAGGAGCCTCCATTGAGAAAGACCAGAGAATAGGGAGGAACCAACAGAAACAACCTTGTGGTCCTGGCCAAAGCACACACTCTTGCAAGGCACTGGGGGACTGTGAAACAATCAGGTTCCAGGCTACTCCACAGTGAATCTTAGTCTGGTAAAATCTCACATAGCTCTAGTTGTGCCCATTTGTACTAAGTACCTGTTGAGGGAATTTAATTCATCCTTTAACTGAGAAAATAATATGTTTCTATACTTGTGTTTTGAGGCATCAGTTTAAACCTAGTCAGTTATTCACTCACACAGGGCTTGCCTTATTTAAGAACCAGCTGGCAAACAGACTGAACACCTGGGTTGTGGCAGGTTTCACTGATGAACAGCAGTTTTCCCAACCAGTCAGCCTCACCTCTGTGCTTGATAAGTTGATGAAGTAGAATTTCCTGGAAGATGTGTCAAAATATATGGAAGACAGGGAGCTGAACACATGGCTTCATCACCTGATTGACTTAGTGGCCTTTTATGGTGAAGCAACTACTTCAGTGGACAAGGGAAGATTTATGGATTCTATGGATTCTAAAGAAGATTCTGTCAAAACTTCTTTAAGGCCTTTAATGCAGCCCTCCTCAACATTCTCAATTCTAAACTGTAAAAATATGCAGTTTCCATTAGATGGGACTGTTAGATGGGTTAGGAATTGGCTGGATGGCATGTCCACAGAGTTAGAGTCAGTGGCTCAGATTCAAGTGGAAGCCAGTAATCAGTGGTGTCCCTCAGGGGTTCACAGTGGGACCAACACTAATTAATGTCTGCAACACAGACATAGTTTATTCTATCACTAAGAGCAGCATCATCTGTGTAGAAAAATAAAAGGCCATAATGTGATTTTTTAGGTCTTGAGGCTTGGGAGTTCAGAGATTTGACCAGTAGGAACAGTAACCACCAGTATGCAGGTGGTCCTTGGAAAGGGTGGTGAGTTGGCCTTGGCTTGTCCAGCTGTTCCTTCACAGTCAAGGTCAGTAACTGCCCGTCAGTCTCCCATACCAGCACAACACCAAAATCAAATGTGATGCCAGTCCTTGAGAATGGCACTCCTAGAGACAATCTTTCCAAGCATGATATTCAGTTGGCTGGAATCGATTCTCCCATCCAGAATGCTTCCCTGAAGTAATTTAGCAAGAGATAATTTATGAAAAATTAATTGTTGCTACACTTCTTCTATATAAATATTTTTAAAATGAAACAGTAAAAATAGATATTAGGGAGTTTAAAAAGAAAAGGAAGCTAATTATAGTCAATATTATCCCCAAAACATATGTTTGAGGGTCGCCTGAAACCAAGAAATTGTTTCAGACTTACTACTTGGTTAGAAAATAGATATTAACTTTCAACCATGATGTAAGATCATGTAGTATAGTTAAGTACATTAACCGTCCTCCCTGTATTCTAAGCATTGGGGAAAATTGATGGATTTTTTTTTTGTTTGGTTGCTTCTGTTTTTCTTTGGTTTAAACTCAAATCCATCTTCCAACTAGAACATGTCTTTGCTAATCAGTTCTTCCTGTCCTAAAAAAAAAAAATCTTGAGAAGCTGTTTTTTGCTTTGGCATTGACTTGTGCTGACTCACCTCAGCAAAGGCAGCCTAGCAGGACTGGTAGAAGAACCTGGAAATTACTTGGCAGCTTAAAGAAAGTCCTCTCTAAGTCACACTTGGCTATGAGTTGTATGTCTGACTGGTGATACAGGTCTAGACAAGGTTATTATGTGGTGACACATTCCAAATCTGAGGTCTCTGCTCCTTATACTGCATGTATTATTGCTTATTGTTCAATAAGACTAGTCTAAAACTGATTCTTAAACAAACCTCTGTGTTTATGCCATGAAACCTTGCTTTAGGACTCTAAGAATGACCATTTAATGGAAAATACACTCTCACAATGTTATTTTTGTTTTTATAAAGTGAATCAGACTAATCATTGCTTTTAAAACTGTGGATCATTGTACAAAATTCTAAGACAAATGCAGCATGCCGTGCTGAAAGTGTTGAATTTGTACTCACTGTGGAGAGGAATGAGCTGAATCTCTCCTCCTTGGGAGAAACTGTGTTTGGGAAAGTTGCATATAATATCCTTTATGTGACATATTTCAAGAAAATAAATCTAGGCTAACTTCCTTAACATCACTGACAATCTACCTAAAATCTAGACTATGGACGACCAACATATCTGTGTTGCAGTAGTGGCCAGAAAAAACCTCCGACTTTTTTGAAAGTTTCCACAGGCCCTGAACTATCTTCAATTCTTACAGTAGAGTCCAAGACATTACAGCATCTGGTGTTATATTACTGTGCATTTTCAGGATGGGTTAGGTTCCTACCCAAAGCACAGCTATCGTTGATTCTTTTCCATTTCAGAACAAAGCAAATTAACTTAAATTGTTAACATCACACCTGTTGGAAGTTGCCAAATTTCTTTTCCAGGTAGAGGCTGATTTACATCCTCACAGGAGTCCATATTAGAGTGAAAATTAGTTTAAAAATTCTAGTTAAAATTCATTCAGTTTGATTTCAAACAGATTAGCTAAAAGTTAAACCAATGTACTTTTATGGTTTTCTGACTTTACATATTACATTTCTCTTAATAACATGTATGTAATTTGATTTGTACTTGGTCAAAAGTGCTTAACTGATATCTTTCTCCACATAGCCTTCGCAAACATCAAGTTAATCAAAACTGAAAACATCTTCTGTTCATATAATTCTCCCTTTCAAGGCATTGAAACAATCAAGCTACCACTTTATTCTAACAAAACTAATTGCATTCTCAAATAGGTATATAAGGATTTAAATGTTTTACTGACTTAAACAGGGCTAATGTAGCTAAATTCATGTTGTGTTTTTAAATATGTATCCCTTTTAGCTTAAGGAAACCTATACACTGAATTCACAACAGTGGCATAAAGGCGCAATAATAAACACCATTAAAACCTCCTAGAATTTCCCAAAGAACTTATGAATACCATTCATATTACTTTTTTTTCATAGTTGAGCGGAGAAGCCTGAAATAACTGTAAGAAAATCAAATTCCATTTTTACAATGAAAAGTAGGGAGGAGTTTATTTATTGTAATTTGAAATAAAATAAATGTTTGTCTAAACAAAGAAATGCATCAACGCACATCATGATGACTTGAGGTAGCCAATAGGTTTATGACATCTCATTTACCCATTTCCCAAGTGACTCTCTAGTCCTTTGGTTTATTATCTGTCAAGCTCTGCTTCTGATGGGGTTTGGAGACTTTAAAATGTACTAGACCCATTTCTGCACAGAGTAAAATATTCTGGTAAAGGCAATTGCCATCACCTAGCAAGTTCTGGTAGGCTGCAGCTTAGGTACTGAAACAAATCTGTGAAGAGCATGACTGTAAATTCATATCCATGATGCAAAAGCATTTGGAAAAAGAAAAGGGAAAAAATATTTTTACAGAGTTGGATATTACTGCTGAAAGCTGCAAAAAAGTGAGGAGACTTTGTGAACATCTTTAAATTACCTTTATCCAGCTACAAAGTGCTCTAGAACAGAGAGTCTATCTGAAGAACACAAACACATGCACCTCAGTTTAGCCTTTCATTTGGCTGTGTTAATTCATTTCATATGCAATGGTGTGCTCAGATGGAAGCATCTTGCATTAAACTCAAGCCCCTGAAGAACTGAGTGTAGGGTTTTGGGAAAAGGTACATTTAAGGTGGCAGGAAAATGGAGCCGACAGCCTTAATTATCAAGTCTAGAGCAGCTGGGCTGTGATGTCTTGTTTCTGGGAAGAAATCATAAACGGACAGCCCGAGGCCAGGAAATGTATTGGACAGGCAGAGAACAGGGAGCGAGGGATGGCTCAGAGATCCTGGCTCAGCACACTTGGAAGCAACACAGCAATCCAGTGGATGGTGTGCAGAGGGAGTGTAAACCGGCTCACAAAGCTTCTCTTTCATTTTCCTTCTGGCTTGGCCAAGTTTTATCCCTAGCTCTATGTTACCAAAAAAAGATTGGCCTAGTTATTAGTCATTAAAACTCAGCTGAGTACTGGTTAGATGACTTTGGAAGCTTCAGAGCTCATTATTTCTGAATACTTGGTGGCCTTTCAACATTAATACATTTCATGGTTTTAAGAAAAAGAGAGCTAAATTAGGCTTTTGAGTAAGCATATATAAGTCCTTAATATTTCTATGAAAATAATGCAAACGCAATTTTTTTCTGCTATTTCACATGTGGTACTGAACAATAAAAAATAACTTTATTTTAGCAAAGACAATTATGCCCTTCCCTCACCTTCACTTTCTCACTCATTCAAAAAAAAATTACTCTAATTTAGTGTTAAAAAACTTTTCAGACTGATACTGTAGGCAAATACTTCCTTTGTTGGCTGGATGCTTGACAGTATATAAAAATCATATTAATTATATGCACTAAAAGACATGTAATATATAATGGATGAATGTAAATGTAATATGTTCAAAATAGAAACTTGCAAAATTAGCAAAAGGCAAGCAATTTCCAGTCATAAAAAGATGAATATTCATGATAAGATTACAAGATTCAGTCATAATAAGATTCAAAAATATTGATCTTAAATATTGTGGTCCAGAAGTTGATTCTTTTGCGGTTTTTAATGCTCTACTAGCTGATATTAGAGTACTATTTTGCCATTTCACTGGAATTACTGTTTCGTCAATATTCCTGTGTAGAACTATCTTTCCATTGTTTTTTAGCTGCTCCGACATAAAAATTGGTTATAGGATGAAACTTGGTATCCTAGGTCTGTTTACAATAGGAACAAATATATTTTCACTACATTTCATTAAAATGTTATATTTTGAAGATATAGAAAAGATATAACAAGATGTGTTTGTGGCTTAAAATTTTTACTTCACTGGAAACAAAAAAATTTGGTTGTTAAGAAAAGGATTTTTTAACAGAAAAGAATTATTTCCCCTGGAATCCTAACAGTTGCTGCTAATAGTTTGCTAATAGTTAATGTTTTTTAAAAAATCTCCAAAATATTTAATTGTTAATAGCTCTGGCCTTTAAATAGTCCTCTTTTTCACACAAATGTCTTCCTGCTTGCCCCCTTCCCAAACTGCAAGCATTAAGAATCACAAATTCTACAGTGTAAGCAGACAAAATATATGATAGAAAAATGTTTCTTTTCCCTGGTTTTGTGCTTTCCTGTCTGTGAAATAGTTCCTCCCATTGAGGACAGCCCAAAGTCTTTCTCAATTGCTATTTCCTGACTGGTATTCCCTCTTCATCATCTTTGCTTGTTCACAAACAATAAAAAAAACAAACTATAAACAAAGAGCACTGACTGTGTTTTTGGTGTGAAGCACTGAACGAACATACATAATTTATGCTTTACTTGCCAGCAGTCACAGAAGAATCAGAATCTCTTTCATTGCTATAGCTAGAAGAGCACAGAGAAAATTCAGTTTTAAACTGGACACTGAAACATGCCAATGACTTTATCCATGAAGATAACACGTCCTCTTCCTAGCGTGCCTATAGCGTTCTGTTCTTATATTTCGGTAAATATATTGTTTAACTGGAGAACTGAGGTAACAAATAGATTTCTTTTTTTGGTGCAAAATCTCTGTCATTGTAGGGGACATTTGACCACAGGATATTTATTTCAGATAGTGAGGTCAGAGTCACAAGTTGGTTCATGCAATTGTGTATGCAATGGATGTATGCACACCTACTCCAGTGAAAGAATGATGTTTTTCTCTAGAAAAAAATATTCTTTATGTGTCAATTACATTTTTGCTGTTCAGTCAACACAATTTTACTCTTTATGGCATGTTCTTAGTAGTCTTTCATCCAGACACAGTGATTTTGTCTTTCCTCTGTTTCATGACAGTATTACAAGCTCCAAGTTCAAGATTGTCACAAGTCATAAATTACTGGTGAGAAACAGAGTTTGCACCATTAAAGCTCTTAAGTACTTAGAAGAGGAGTTCCTCCATCATAGGCTTATTGAACTGTTTCTTTACAGTGTGGCTGTTAGCAGCTGGTGTGGATTACTGCTGGCAAGCCCGGAGTCAGGCACGCCTGGCTGGGGTACCACACATGGCAGAAGAGAAATGGCTGTAGACACGTCTGCAGATTAGCAGAGAGTAGCAATGCTCCATCAGGAGAGAGGCAGGAGGTTGGAAAGCTCTGGAACTGCCAGGAGTGATTAATTCATGGAGCCTGAAGCTTTTAGCTTTGTTCCTGCCATGTGAGCGAGCCAAATGCGCTCATAAAGAGAACAGTAGCATCTAGGCCTTGGTTTTGGAAACGCAAAAGCACCACTAATATTTTTTTTGTGGGGGCCTTTTCAAGCTATTGTTTTAGCAGGCCTGTTGCTCTGATGAAGAAATCTACTGAAGCTGTAATAATTTTGATTTCTATTGATTCATCCAGTACATTTATAGATTTTTCTTCTAGTCCTGATATTCCAAATTGACTCTATAATAGAATTTAGTTCACAAAATCATTCAACTATCACAAAGTGTTTGCTTTTGCTCACTTACAAATGCTATTGTGCCTTTTTTTTTCACAGAAAAACTGAAGGCACAAGAAGCTCTCACATGGCACATCATGGTTATACAAGCAAAATGAGTTATTCTGTCTCTTCACTCGTAGATTGAGTTAGGTCTCTGACATCAATTCTCACCTTTGAATTTGATTTTGCTGACCATCTATTTTTTTTCAAGGCCTTAAATTTGGGCTGTGTAAAAATTTGCCTAATTGACTGATTTTAATTGAAAAAAAATCCTTCATGATTAATGAATACTGGCAGTCCCAAACAAAAATTAGAATAATAAATTTTATTGAATTGGTAGGTTACTGAGATTCTTAAATACAATGCACTTCAAGCAGGTTAGTTAGTTAGTTAGTTTGTTTTTTAATTAATATCCCTATATCTCTGACTAATACATATTTATTCAAATCAAGAATATACCACAAATATTCCTTATATATTCCTTATTCTAATATAATCCTATTATATTACACAAAGCTGTCAGGCATGCACATTACAGCTAATGTTGTTACTTCTATACGAAGTTACAGCTGTACATCATAAAATTTTCCTTCCTTTAGATCATTAGTTCTCCTCTTTATAAATGCTAATTATCTGAAATATAATAAAGAGAGAATTTATCCAGTCTTTCATTCTCCATTTTTTTTGTTGGAATAATATCCATTTTTTTTTCTAATTCACAACAATTAGGTAAAATCATACCCTCCTCACACAGTGCAAAATTATTGCAACGTCAAGGTTTTCAAAACCAATTTAAAACACATTAAAATTAATACGGTGGAACTCACTTTCATGAGTAACCACTACAATGCAATATCTAATGAACCAGAATGTCAGTGCAGACTTGAAATTTGAATAGTTGCTTTTACTTGCCTTTACCAAAAAAAAAAAGGAAAATAATGACATTTCTAAAACAAACATTCTTTGAGTAGCATCACTGAAAACTCAGAGTAATGTCTTACTGCAGAAATGGCTATATTGAAATGAATAGGCAGTGAGAAAAAACCCTCTCAATTTAAGAAAAAAACATTAATGCAATAGTTTTATTGTGAATTACTTTGATGTTTTGCAATTACTTCAAATCAAATCAGTAATACACTGAAAAGAGCCTCTCAAGTTTACAGGGAAAATTGCCCTTCTTTCCTTTTTTGCATTTGTGTATCTGTAGAACTCCATAATACAGCCAAAATGGGAACTAACCAGCTTCTTAAAATGCAATTCTACCATGCTTCAGCTTCCCTTAACTACAAATTCCAAAGATTCAGCTAAAACGTTGACAGAACATCTGTGGTTCGTTCCACCACATGGATGTCACCAGCATAGGAAAATCTGAAAGTAACATCTGGATCTATCTTGCTAGGTAATGGATTTTTTCCTTGAGGAATAATCTGAGCATGATAGAAGAGCAAAGGTTTGCTCTATCCTGCAGAATGTCCATTATCAGGGAACTAGCATTAGGAAAGAAAAGTAATTGGCAAACTAAGCACATTCAATATGGGATTTATTCAGAATATTTCACTGTTGCTGTTAAAGGTAAATAGCGTAGCATTTGTAAACACTGAAACCTCTCACATTTGATGAATGATATAAACTAAGAGCTTGGTAATGCTGAACTCTTTCCTTTTGAGCCTACTGTGTTTAACAAGGTTTTCCAATGAGACTACAGTTGTCCAGAATGTCTGTCACTGAGGTTTCTGTGCAACATATCTACCCTCATACATTAAGCAAACCTCAGTAGAAGATCTGCCTATGGTTATGATAGGAAAATTTAAGAAAATCAAAATAAGAAAACCAAACTTATCCTTTTTTAAACTTTTTTAGAAGTGGGCTATATTTTAAACAGTAAGTTATTCCATAAGGTATGTGGGGGCCTTGTAGAGGGTCTTTTATTTTTCCTTTTGTTCTAAATCCAAATGTATCTATGAACTCTCTCCTGGACACAGGTTTCTGTTTATCATAGTAGAGAACTAAATGGCAGTAGATGCTTAGATGATAATTTCCAGACTGATGATGAATGACAGCAAAAAGGGATCTCTTCTGCAATTAAATGTGCGCATTATTTTAGGCTTTGATATTGTTCAGCTTGTTAGTCACCCATTTGTCTTTGAATTTCCTTCTATCTCAGCTTTAGAGCTGTGCTATATTTTTCAAGAATAAGGAAACATTCAATGTTCTTCATTTTCCTCTTAGTATATTAGAGTATATTAGAGACTTCAAAACAGGTTACTAGTGTATGCACTCCATCCCTTAGCAGAGGCATTGTGCCTAAGCACCAGCAGTGTCACAGAGATCCATTTGATTCCTCACAAAAGAATAATACAGGTCTTAGAATTCCTAGGATTCAACTGCATGACAATCTAAAGCCAAGCTTTTAATTTAGGAGGATTTCCTCTTTGGTTGCTTTATTTCATGTTGGTGATTCTAATGATTGATTAGAACCCCAATTCTAAAGATTGTGGTGAATTCAAGAAAAAATTTCCATAATACTTTAGCTCAACATGTAAGAATTTAATATAAAAGTTTCCAAGTCATAATGTTTTTAGAGAACAGAAAAGTCTTTCTTTCCATATTCTATTCATTTCTTGAAAAATTGGACAGATAATCTCCCCCAAAAGTATATAAATAAAACCAGTCTTACTGCTCTATTCCACAACATCATTAAAAAAAAAAAAAACAAACTTTCAAAGCATCTGGTAAACATAATTTTGTGTTTTCAATATTATTTTGTAGAAGAATTCTAAAGTGTTAAGCTTCATAAGCCTCTCTGGTCTCAAATAAGGCTACTGGAAACAATTTTCCATCCATTACAAGTAACAGGCAGTAAAAATCAACAAACAATGAACCCTTTAAATTTAAAATAACACATTATTTTAATGAAAATTTTTGCTTCTTCAGCCTGTAAAAGGAAAACTCTTTAAGTTTTTTATTAAGCTCTGAGGACACAAAAATGCCCTAAATAAATAAAGTAGCAATAATCAAAACCAAAGGCACAACATAAAAATGACATTTAAATTTTAAGTATACACCTAATTATGGGTCTTCATGAAATCAAACACCCCTACAATGGAACATAAGAACCTTAGGAATGATCACGAAGGTTTTCAGCCTATTTCTTTTAGCTCTGTAACCCCCATGTAAGTTAACATTCAAACAAGCTAGAATATATGGGCAGAGTATTTCCAAATAACAGAGCAAATGTACTTGTAAATAGTGTAGTGCCACTTTATGAAATGGGGTTTTTTGCTTCATTTGGATTTTTTTGCAAGAATTTCTAAGTCTTCACTTCTTCTCATTTGCTATGGCAAATGTAGAAAAGATTCTTCTTTCCCCACCTTCTATATATTTTAGGTGACATTTTACACAAAAGAGGAAACTTTTATATAATAGATATCTGTACCTCGTTCCTAGAGGATCATAAAAAGTTTCATACTTGAAATTTAACACCAGCAAATAGGTTTCATAATATCTGAAATACATCCCTCAAAAAAATAAAAAAGTTTTAATTAAAATTGGTATATACTGACCTTTGGACAGAGAAAACTATCACTAGATATTAACAGTAGGAATCATGTGGGGTTGCAGAGCTCCGAGCAATTGTGTTATCTTGTCTCAATCCTCACTGAATTATCTGTGTTGTGACCACCACAGTTCAGAAGTAAGAAAAGAAACCCTTTGTGCTTGTTAGGGCAAACTAAATGTGACGGTTCAAGGTAGAGTAAAACTCAAAAAGTACCAAGGACTGTTGTGCTTTATGCATAAAACCTGCCAGTTGTAGATCATATATACTATGTGTACGCTGATTCTATGTGTGTCCTCAAAGATAAACTGCTGAGTAGCAATAATCATCTAACAAATCAAAACTTCAGCCAGATAAAAATACATCTTTTTAAAATTCTTTTTTTCATGGAGTTATTTCACTGTGTAATGAAATGAATATTGCACATTCTGTTAAAACACCACAAAACAACAAAAAAGCCCTCTGGAACAAGAAAAATTGTGTTTTCTAAATAACTCTGGAGGATTTTGTTTACTGACTCTTATGGGTTTGAAATAATCTGACCTAAGCTTTCAAGCTTTTGCTCTACACTCCAACAATAATGGAAAAGTCATACATTTATGATTTTGTAATGCATGGTGTGCTCCAATGCTGCTTTTGTATTTTTTGTGGATGTTCTGCAAATCCATCTGTCCCTCCATAGCTGTAGTCTGGCACCAGCAGACTTATCTCTGAAAAGAATGTAAATTCCAAAATACAGCTGCAAGCACAAAGGCACATGACTACTGTCAAGAAAAATGAAAAATGTTCAGATTTTATGGTTGTAATTTCTGCATTAAGTAGTTCTTACCTTTCCTTTTTCTGGCCTGAAGAATGCAAGTGATTGTCTATCATTTGAAACCTTCAGAATCTAGATATCTGAGGGGAAATGAAATATTGAAGTTGCATGTCTCTCCTTTATACACAGGCACAGATATTGACACACTTTTTTGTCGGTTTTGGTTTTTTGGGGGTTTTGGGTTGGTTTTTTGTTTTTTTTCCTTGTAGCATAGATTGGCTGTGTTAATTTGGCTGTGGGAAACTCCTTTCCATGTGGAGGGTTGATATCATCATCGCAAAAAACCAAATATAAACTTATTTATTTTTTTAATGTTATAGAAAAAGAAAGCAAAATTTCAAAATATTTACTGCTCATCCACAGAAGATCGAGATCTCACTGATTAGACTTCCTGTCTGGTTGGGAGATATAGAGGAAAGTGCTATTTCTGTTCAAAATATCTACTTTTTCCATATGCAAATGCAAAAATTTTCAGCCACTCCTGCAATCTTTTTAATGCACCTAAGTACAGAAGACTCTATAGCCTATTCAATGGAAAACTCTTTTAGAATAATGGGACTGACACATCCCTGCACATAATCTATAACAGTGAGAGGAAGATGCTGAGCTCTGCCTCCAGCACTTAGGGATCTTCTTAAGGTCGTAGACACAACACAAATGACACACACAGCTGTGCCTATAACTGTGCCTCCCATGTCTGTGGAACAAGAAGGGAACGGCAGTCAAAGCACCTTAAAGTAAGTGTTTAAGGACTTCATTCTGCTGCATAAAGGCAGGTATCTGTTGGCATCTGAAAAACCCTGCAGTCCCTGGAAAAACCCAGGTGAAGCTGGCCATTGAGATGCTGGACTTATGGGATATCTGTGCCATAAGAGACAGGCATTTGGAGAACAAAGAGGATATCCTAGGGCAAATTAAACGGCATTAGATGCCTCTCCCTAGGCAACTGAATCACACCAGGCTAATAGCCTGAAATCCTTTTGAGAAAATGTAAGTCACCTATCCCAGTTCTACACATCCGATTACGGTATTACATTAATTCAAATTTTAGAGCAGGAGTTACTGTGTTCAGAGAAAATCTCTCAGTCATCTGCACTGACTGTACACTGATTGCATGGCAAAGCAGATCTTGAGACTGCTACCTGGATCCTGTGTGGAGGAAATTAAGACAAGGGACACATTCCTGAGACTGCAGCCAAATGTAGCCCAACTGCTAATGAGCATCCAGTCTGTGGAATCAGAGTAGAGCTTAGCCTAAGCAAGAAATCCTGAAACAAATAAGATTGGATGTTGGGACCTTATCACCACCTGTTTCAATTGCTTTGAATTATACTGTTTGCTAAAGTAGATATATAATCAATGTATTTCCTGTTTCCAGTGACTTTATAGCAACAATATACCTCTTTCATGCCAGATGAACCAGTCTGTTTCTGTCAAAGAGACCTCAGCCACTGAAACCATCCTCCCAGCAGTCAGTACTGAAGAGCCCTGAGAGGAACAGGCTCTTAACTAGAAAAAACAAACATGGGAATCCAGATGCCACCACAGTCCATACATTGGATTGTATATACGTTCATCTATAACACTCCTAGAGATGGTGCATTTCCTTTCTCATGGCCCCCATGCTCTACAAATTATCCAGGCTTCTGAGTATGAGTAACCTGACTGCTGCCCAGCCATCGTTTCTCATTTTTATTTCTCCAACAGTCAGTAGGTGCAGAGGGGTCTTAAATTACTTTAAAGCAGAAAAAAATCTTCAAAGAATGGAATCTGATTTGACCTCAAATATACTAACAGAGATAAACAAGCTGTGAAGATTGCATAATCTAGTTCTTGACCATATTCTGCGTGTGGCCTAATTAAGGGCATTCTTGAAAATATAGGCAGCAAGTACATGATACAACATTTTTCTGAAGGTAATTAGGCAGACTACAGAAAATATACATCAAACTGTATAATTGTAAAGGTATAGTAGAGATGGGGATAATATTTCTGCACATCCTTAAGCACCCAAATTTAGGCATTTAGAAGAATTGCTGCAAAGTCTTAGAGACTTAAGCAAACCTGAAATCAAGCCAGACTATACTGCTGTGTGATACTTTGCGTATTATAAATTTTGTGAGATTTAGGGGGAGTAGTTCTGGCCTAGAAGATGACTACCTTGAGATTTTTTTTTTTTACTAGACCTTGTAAATATTTTTAGAAACATTTATTGTGAAGACATTTCCCTATTTGATAGATTTCTGTGTTATTTTTATCAGTTTTGCTAAAAAAGCCACAAACAGCAATGAATGCAACAAACATGCATAAATAGCTTTGAGAGCTAAAGAAATAGATGTAGTTCATGGGCATTCTAAGAAATGCTTTCAGTACATGTAAGTCTTGAACAGTACTAGTGTCAATGACAGTCTGCCACTGCCTATCTGCAGGGCACTGGTAGACTATTGAGTATAGAAAAATATGATAATTTTACACAGATTCAGCAGTGGTTTGGAAGAATGAGGTGATTATGTCTGTAACCTTTGAACCCTCGTATCCAAAGCACAAAGGATAATTTCATTGACATGTGTAATTGCTCTCTTCAACTATTTTAATGCCTTTTTCATCCCAGACTCCAGTGCCATGCTGTTCTTTTGCATCTCTGCTGTGAGAGAGGCTCAAATGGCAGACTGTGAATCATATTCCATTAAGCTCTGAATAGAGCTGCATCTACTTGGAAAGGTTTACAGCTGCTGTTTGATCCAGCCCCAAAACTTACATTTGTGTGACACTGCATTTGCTCATCAAATTAAATTCTCTTATTAAAAAAAAAATCATTATTGTATTATGAATGTTACATTTCCAACCATTTAAAACCACAGATGTCACTGTTCTAAATGTATGTCTAAATCTTAATGACATATTAAAGTAATGAGAAAATGCATGCAACTGAGGAACTTCTTTTTTTTTTCCCTCATCCAAAAGTTCATTACATTTTTCAAGGGTCTGGCACACAATTTTACAAAATGTTGCATTAATATATTAGAGTATTGATACAAATTCAATGTTTGGACACTCTAATTTTGTTCTTCACATATTTTTTCCAAAGTATACTATTCATTAATTTTGAATAAATATATTTTGACCCTTAGAAATTGAAGAGATAAAATATCTAGACTCCCCAGAATTCTGATACTTTTAATGTCTGTCCAAACACCTCTCTCTGAAAGATATTATAACTTTTTGACATTTAGGATGATACAAAACTGAGGAGACAAAAGACTAAGATATGCAAATGAAATCAAAGCATCAATCTTCACCTATGACTAGAACTGAAATTAGGAGGGTTTTTAAGGGAACATTCTAAAATGTGTTGTGCACAGCACCCGTGATTTCCACTCTGAAGGAAACAGAATCTGTTAAATGTTTATCACTCACTTCTGCTTGCTTTGTTTTGGGAAGGTTTCAGGGCCTCAGCATGACCATGGGGAAGTATGTAAGTAGCTAAGATAAATACTGCAAATACGTCTAAAGATGTGCTGAGCATGTGTTCCATTTGTAAAGGCACACAATGAAGAGCCCAGAGAAACTTTCCTTCAGAGACCTGGCACAGACATCACTAAAGATGGACAAAACAGGTCCCATTAATCCTTGAGGATGCATTAAACTAGCATAAATCAGATCAACCTTGGCTGCTGCAAGTTATGTGAAGCTGCAGCTGTTGTTCTTTTTAGCACCTTTTAGATTTCTTGTTCCTGCTTCCCAGTGTGTGTACTGGGTGGAGGTGCCCAGGCACTGCCATGGGGTTCTGGGGTGGGCTCTGTCATGCGGGGCCAGGGCTGACCCAGACCAAACACCCAGTTTCAGATGGCTCCAATTTCAGAGCAGACCTAAACTAGGACATGACTGAGGTACTCAGCCAAGATGACAACATGGGTGAAAAAGTGTATTTAATAAAGGGTAAAAAGTGCTGCATGGCAGTTTTGAAAGAGAAGTGAGGGAAAAAAGTGTGGTGAGCAGACCTGCAGACATGCAGGTGAGAGAAGGAGGTGGAGGAGTCAAGCCGGACCTGGGAAGCAGGATGGGGGAGGTGTTTTCATTTTTAATTTTTTTATCACTATCCATATCTGTTTTAATTGGCAATAAATTAAATTTATTTTCCCCAAGTTGAGCCTGTTGTGGTCATGACAGTAACTTCGTAAGTGACCTTCTTGTGCTTATTCCACCCCATGAGCTTTTTGATCTTATTTCCTCCCCTGTCCTCTTAATGAGGAAGGTAAGAACGTGGCTGAAAGGGGCAGCCAGGCAAGGTTAGCCCACCACAATGTACATTGAACCATGGATACTCAAGTTTAGTCCTAGATCTTGCAACTGTCTTCCCAACAATTTTATCATAATTCACCTTCACTAATTAGAGGGTAAACATTGTTTAGTTATAGCAACATGTTAGGGATGGATTCCAGCAAACAGTAACAGAAGTACAGACACTGGCAATGGTTATTCTCTGGGATGGTCTGCCAAAAGCTGACTGATAAGTGCAAATCTTAAAAGCTCAGAGGGAAGTCTCTGTGTTACAAAAACAGGTAACACAAAAATGCTACCCTACCTGTCAGTAAATCCCTCATTCCATTGCAACCGGTTACAATTACTTGAAAACTCTCAATGTTTCAAATGTATACATTTCAACACTACAGTTACTATTTCTGTATAAGAGAAATCAAAGAAAACTACCTGACTGAATATAAAAAAAATCCCTCCCATCTCCAACAGGCCAGCTAGTTTACTACTGGTCTTCTAAAGCCTAAATCTAAAATATTTAAGAAGAGGGAGAGTTATATGGTAGCATTATAGCATTAAAATGTACATTAGAATTCTTTTATGAGTGGTGAAAATTTGTATTGCCTTTAGCTGTACCCTGTAAATTATTCAGAAAATAAAAGATTTAATGGAAAGGAAATTAATAAATGTAGAGCAGCCATAAACATTGATTCATGTGTCTATCAACATAGACATGATGTCTATAATTTTGTATATTTTACAATCCTCTCAAAACTTCTTCCTTCATTAAAAAAATATCTATAGTTATTTATATATCATAGAACATATATGCTGGACCATATTTCCATGGGCTACATTGAACAGCTGTTCCTGAAGAGTGCTATTGCACTATTGATTAGTGTCCTGAAGCAGTCTCATAAATTGCTGAATATAGACAAGAAAGCAAATTGCACTTTAGCTTGCACAAACACAACTCAATGATTCTAAATCAGTGTTGAATGAATTTTCCTTGCTCATGATGTATGTGTTTGAGAATGTCTCTTAGTCTCACTGGTTTGAAAGAAAATGCATCAAAATAGCATTATGAATATATCAGCTCATTCAAACAAACAGAACCTCAATTTATTGACTACTGTATCTGGTTTTATTAAAAAAAAAAGGAAACAAACCCAACCAAAGCAAACCAAATCAAACAAAGAAAAAAACTTATCGAAAATCTCTGAGCCATTCTGCAGTGCCAGCAATTTGTGGGTTTTGTGTATTTTTCTGCTGGGTCTAGGAGTCCTGCATGCCAACCTACACTGCCCATGTCACATCAGCTAGGTTAGGCATCTGCTCAGGTGTAGAAGCTATGGGACCAAATTGTTTCAGGCCCAGGTTGGCTAAGAACTTTTTGGAGGAAGACAAAAGAACTCTGTGAGTGATAGAGACATCTTAAAATTTCACAGAGGAGCTCAAAAGCTGTTAAAGATTTTCAAACATCTGTAAAATTCAACTGTTTATTAAGGAACCTTCTTTACTGTCAATTCAGGAGCCACTCTCTGATTTACAGTCACTCCACCCAAAACTTTAATTATGTGTCCAAAGCCCCTTCATAGTGAGAGGCTCCAGTGAGTGAATGTGTCTCACCTGGCTCCCTACACAACCCACCCTCATCACCCAAGTCAGACCAGGGTTCCCTACAGGTTCAACCCCAGGTTTCCCACAGCACAGTTTCAGAGTGACTCATCCGGTTCTCTTAAGTAATGGTGCAGAAACATAACTCAAGCTGCTGCCTCCAGGGAGAAAACCATGCAAAGTGATCTCTAGGCTTTTATACCCTTGCAGTCTATGCACACAGTCCTCATGTGCCTTGCATTAGCCTCTTGGTCCAATTGTGAGTTCTGCTCTGGGATCTTCTCATTTCCAGTTGGGTCCTGCAGTGTCTCTGGTGACAAGCCCCCTGTCTGGCCAGCCCCCTGTCTGACCAGCCCCCTGCTTGCCCTTTGTTAGGCCAGAAGTCATGTGTGTGCCCATCCACGGCTGATTTCAGGGGCTCCAGCCGTTTCTCACCACCCAGGGCACAAAGTGCAGCTTGGATACTGCACTACCTGCACTGGGGGTATTCCTCAACACGACAAAAGGTACATGGCTATAATGAACATAATGTATGACTAAGATCCTTTCATACCATCTGTCACTTTTACAGTGTAATTTATCTCATCTTGGGAGACACCTAAAACAGCCAAGTCAGGTCCTACAAGTGTCTCCTTTCCCCCACTGACTGAGAAAAGCTTAAAATCACCAATCTGGATATTGTCCTCAAGCACAGGAATTGGCTCTTAACTGAAACACCAAATACATTAATCTATCCCGTGGAGCATTTGGCTTGTTCCATAAAGGCATGGACCTCCCATACACCCTGTGTCAATTCTCCAAACCCCCATGTAGATGTCTCTTATATCCTAGGATATTTCAAAATTCACTAGCCAGTTATGTGAGAAACTCAGTGGTCTTTACTTGTGGTCAGCCAAATAATTCTCTATGATTTAGATTTCCTCATTGACTCATAGACTTCCTTTGACTGTAATTATAGACTAAAACCAGATATGCAGCTCACAGACTGACACAAACCTACAGATGCATGCAGTTCATTGTTAACCTGCACACTAACCATATTCTCCTTTAGGGATTGACCTTGCTACCTGAACATAAGCAGCCAATGCTCTTTGAGATATAGACTGTCCAAGACAGTGGACACTGTGGTCTGACACTGTGACATGGCACTTAGGAAACAACCCATGCCCTACTCAGGTGGTGGATAGAGGCTTGGTAGAATACCCTATGGCACAGTAAATAGCATTAGATGTCCATCTTTTAGGAAATCAGGATATTTTTCATTTGTTTAATAAGGTTCCAGCTCCATATTAGTTAATGTGAGGTCTCCTGTAAAGCTTTCATCCAAAGATTCAGAGACTGCAAATCACCCATAGGATCTGAAAAAAATGCAGCATCTGCACATTATTCTACATATAAATGTGTTTTGTATGTCCTACAACATCATTCTTGATTTCCCTACACTGTTCCAGAAAGGCATAAGTGTCCCCCTAGTACTGCATGGATGCCCTGGATATCTCAGGACTCTTCAGATGACACTAAACACACATGAAGCATCAACACTGATATTGGAGTTATGGAAGGACTGGAGTTATGTGAGGAAGAATCCAGCCTGTCATTTCCACCAAGGCTCACATACTGAACTAATGCTGTGACCTTCAGTCTCTTCTGTACCTCTATGTCATGCAGTATGAAGTGCTGAAGAAATTAAAAGAGGATCACCACAGTAAAAGGACAACTGAGCAAGAATTCTTAGAACCATGATTATGATTTTACCAATACATGCACAGTTTCTACACCACTTTAGGCCTGTACTGGCCTTTAGTATGCATTACCTTCAGAACCAAACTATATTAAACTCCCTAGTTTTTATTTTTGTTTAAAATTAAATTGTCCTAAAGTACAGAATTGTGGGTGGAAGGAAACATAAGGCATGCAGAAAAGTCACCCTATTTCTAAAAAGATATGTTAATATTTAGTCCTAAAGAAAATTAACAAAGTGATTCCTTAATTTCCCCCTTTTGAATATAAAAAAGAACATAGGTGAGGTAATGGTGAAAATTTCAAGTAATGTATAAATAGTTGCAACTCCCTATTTTTTCTAGTGTCACCTCAGGGTTTTTTTTTCTTTTTCTTTTTAAACCTACTTTCTATTTCATCTTAACAAAATACAAAATTGTGCAAAAAATTTAAACTTTACAGATAGGAAGCATATCTAATGTGAGTGCTGTAGGATTATAATGATTACAGTTTCCATTTTTATCTTCCATTGTTGGACATACTAATATGAGTGTAGATATGCTGACACACTTGAATACTGTAAGATGACATTTACTCCAGAATGGCTTGCAAATTCCTCTAATATTGAGAATTTTTAAGGACAACTGTAATATTGAAGGGGAAAACTGATTATTTCATTTATGCAATTAACTGGATAAGGCTGTTGCCATCACAGCAAATCAGCATTGCAAAGTTTTCATCAGGTCAGCAAATTGATCTTGGCTTGGATCTTTTAATTCCTGGTGATGGAATGCTTTAATGCCATTCAACTAAACACTAGGGTCATCCTGATCTCAAATTATGTGGTTATTTCCAAAGTACACGCTGTTTCAAGGGAAGCCTAGCCTGTTTATTTACTGATGCATGTCCAGATGTGCTTTTCAGAGTATAAAGAACTGAATCAGAAGCAATTCACAAAAGTTCAACATGAATAATTTATCTAGTTCTTACACATTTTTAAGAGGAGAGGGGACTCTATATGTTAGCATTCTGCCTATGCATGAAAAACATTGCTAACTGGGACTTGTGTCATAAGTGTTTTGGTCACTGGGTTTGTCATGCTTGCACAATAGGTGTTTCATTATTCAAAAGTATTCCAGATTGTCAAAACCCACTGAGGAGGCCAGAAAATCTGGATGCCTGCTGATTTGTGAGTGTCTTCAGTAATTTTCTTTCCCGGCTACTGCTGGATTTGGAGAAAGTCTAACATTTTCAGTACAGATGAAAATGCTCCAAAGAGTGACTGCTCTGTTGTAAGATGACACATTTAGAAGACGGCTTATTTCTTTTGTGAGTTCATATACTAAACATGTAAATATTGGTGCATCCAAATTCACAGTTTGGGACAGGCTCTAAGGCTCCACATCCTCAAACTCTCTTGTTAATGCAGCACACAAGGCTAAACAAGGAGACAGGACAGGGGACCCAAATCTTATTAGTTTCACCAAGCCTGATGCAATGTCTGTATGAAACTGTAAGGTTCTGTTCAAGGAGGAAGGATTGTCTGTCTGAGGAGGTAGAATGTGCCATCCTGTACTGCTAAAATCTTTCTGGGAGCACAGACCAGCACCAAATCCTGGCCACATGTTCAGGAAAAATGACTGGGGCAGGTACTGAAATAAGTATCTATTGTGAAGAAGGGTATGGAGAACATTTCTCCTGAGACAGGTATATAAGAGCCTGCTTTATCTAGCCTGACAAAATAAAAACCTAAAGTAACATCACTGCTGCCTATAAATGCACCAAGGAGGAAAATGCCTGAAGGAGCAAAAGCCACTTCAGTTTAAGCACTAAGTTGGAACAAAAACAGAACACAAAAACCATTAATAAATTTAGGCTACACATTAGATAGAGGTTTCTAACATATATTCAGCATTAACAGTCTTTTAATAAAAGCTTTAGCACCTTTTCAAGTAGAACCTGATAAACTTACATACCCTGACAAATCCATGATGTGTGCAAGTAGGGATTAATGAACCAAAAATTTGGCCACTAGATATAGCTCTTTTTCTGACCATGTATGTTCAGAAAAGGATATTTCTTATGGGATTATTCAGATTATAAAGAGCCTCAGAAAGTCCAACATCTAGTTGCATCTTGAAAACCCTCAAAGAGGAAAAGAGACAGCATCATCTTTCTGAATAACTTCTTCCAATGTTTGACTGTAGTCTTAAGAAAAACATTTCTCCTTACATCTGTCTGGATCTCCCTTATTTCAACTTATGTGTCATTCTCTCACTATACAATTTTAGGCAGGCTTCACTAGCTGAGTCTGCTTCAGCAGACATGTTGGACTATATAATTGAGATGTGTCTCTTACAATTTTAATGATTTTCAGTCTCTTGATTCTATACACTTCTGGAAAAGATTGGCTCCACCTTTTAATAGCCTCTCCACAGGTATTTAATGATGTAGTTTAATTCCCTAACAGTCATCTATTTTTCAGGGTAGAACACACCTCTCCCGTAGCCTCTCTTCACAGGCAAGTGCTCTAGCCCTGAGCCATCGTGGTGTCCATGAGCTGAACTGACTCCAGATGTTGATGACTGTCTTGTGCTGGGGGGACTAAAACTGATGAGAACTAAGCAGAGTGGCTAATCCCTCTTTTTTATGTACTGTTTTTGATCCTGTTAATGCAGTCCAAGAGGCTGTTGTGCTGGGCCACTGCTGGCTCATGCTCACCTTGCTGTCCAGCAGACCCTAAATTCCCTTTCCAAAGAGCTGCTCCCCAGCTCTCTGTCCTTAGCTTGTATCATTTTCCTCCCCAGGCGCAGGAATTTGTATGTGTCCTCTATGAATTTCATAAGATTCCTGTTAGTCCATTTCTCCAGCCTATCTAGACTCCTTGGAAAGTGCCCCTGCACTTAAGCATCTTGATTGGTCCTCCACAGTTTGGTGTCATCTACAGACTTAATACAAATGTACATTGATATTTCCTCCAGGTCTTTGTTAAAGACTTCAGAGGTTGTCCACACATCAATACTGTAACTGAACTTGATAAACCTGACTTGTTTTATGGCTCTACCTTCCTAGTCGTCATTGCAATTCCCTTGTTCCACACTGATAATTTGTAACTTCTTGAGATTTCTAATAAATACTTTAAGTAATAATGGGTCTAGGCATTAGAGCTAGTTTAATTTCAGAGCTGAAAGGAAAGATGAACTTACTGCTAAGGTAATTTGTTTGAGTAGGAAAGAGTCTCAAGGTATGAGTTTCTCTCACCTCAAACTAGGTGTTTAAGGAGCAGCCAGGCATTCTGGACTACTGTGAGAGTCAATGGAAAGAAATAGGTCTCACTAGAGAGTGGTAAGTTTGATCTGTTTCACACTTACAAAGAAATGAATCATTGGCTCTATAACCTTATTTCTCTCCATGGACCACAGAGTGAGTTCTTCAAATGCCTAAATTAGGATAGATTAATCTACTTTCCCATTTCCTGTATAACCCAGATATTCCCAATAGATGATCCCAACAGTCCATCTCTTGCTCATGATCCATACGTGCACATTATGTGTATAAAAGGCCCAAGCCACAGTAAAGAGCAATAATCTAATTACAATAAACAGAATTTAAAGTTTGAGATTTTATAAATTGGTTGTAACAATTAAGATGCAGGAGTGGGGATATAAATAAAGTGAACCATATTCATAACCGTTCTATATTTATCTGCCTGTTATAATGACAAGTTACCAACACACTCTTTTTCCTCAGTACATATGGTAGGTTCATCTGAAGTTTCCACACAGTAATTAAGATACTCTCTTTCATTATTAATTTTTATAAATATTCCTGTTAGCAATTCTTTGATCAAAATAAATGCTTGTCCTTCCTGAGGTCTCCTTGATGATGGTGGTTTAGATTAATTGCTTATTTTGTTAAAAAGTATTTACCGGTTAAGAAACACACTAGAAAAAGTTGCTGACTTCATTAAAATATTCTGCAATGATTATATAACAGGAAGAATGTATCAATATTACTGTCATATAAAGATCAGTGTAATCTATGCATTGATTTTTGAACTCACCTTCTTGGACTGTTGTAAAGTGCTATGATTTTTGTTTACATCTTGAACTTTGCTTAAAAACTTATTCCCTCTTGATGGTTTGTCTTAGGATTTTCACATTTTTTTAGCATATTTCATTTGTATCTTGCTTTGATTTTGGTTTCAGCCAGAAGTAAAGCTATTGTTATCTTATAGAATTAAGCCCATTGTCTTTTCATGAACAAAACTCAAGATGCATAAATATCATTTCTGTACATGTAGGCCAATTTTCATTAGCATACCAGACCAAATGTCCATATGAATACTACTTTGCTGGATTTAATATGTTATATTCCATAGGGCTTTTGATAAAACCTTTGAGCAGAAGTATGTTACACTTCTGTCTAACAGGGTGGAAATTGAGAACGAAAAACCTGCCAGCACAAAGCAATTGCCAGATACTGGTAGCAACGATGCGGAATATGTCTGAGGCACATCTTGCAAAGAGAAAGCTGTTTATCTCTCTTATCAATACTGCTCCAGAATAACCACTTTTCTTCTATGGGAAGCTCAATACATAACAGAAAAATGACACAAATCTAATCTTCAGTACTTTCTGGGTTATTTCTTCTTACTGAACAGGCAAGACCCAACTTGGACATGCATCTTTTTCTGACTATCAGAACTATATCAGAAATGCTACAGCTGTGACACCAAACACACAGTGAGAAAGAGTCTATTATCATTACAGATTATAGCACATTAAATTTTGAGAGACCCATATGAACTTCATTTCAACCCTTTTAAATATCTCACAGGATTGTTATTTGAGTTACCATTTCTTTAATGACAACATTTGTGCATGCAGTGAAACACACTCAAAAAGTAGTTTTGAAAGCCACAGTTACCTCTTGAAGTGTTGTGCTCATTAGCTTGGTAATTCAACCAAAAGGAAACAGCACAAATTTCCAGTGTTTTTAGTTCAGAAAATGTTATGAAATATAGAAAAAATTTGTTACAGAAAGTATGGCTAGACTTAATTATTATAATTATTATTAATCAGTGGAAAGAATGTAATTTTAGAGACTGCCATGGAAGATCATAAGCTAAATAAAAATTTACATCAAGATCTTTTTATAGTCCTCATCTTGTCATTATGGCTAAACACTGGAGGCTCTTTCCTATCCTTTTGGCCAACTAAACATATAAAACTCTGTTCTGTATTTTGTGGCTTGATTACTCTGTCACTGACACATGCAATCTTACCATCGACACAGCCATCCATGAAGCAGCCATGAAAAACATTCTTACAGCCATCAACTTAGGCTACACATCTGGTGCAAATTCTTCACAACTTCTCTGCTGCATTGAAGGAAGGGTACTTGTTGCCACTCTTCGTAATGTCACCTCTTGTTGTTACCACTCATTCATCTTGTAGGAGTCCACAATCATTTTTCTTGTTTGAGCTTTCTTCCATACTCCCTTTTAGCCTCCACAAGCATTCTTTTTTTGTTTTCCACCTTTATACTCTCTACAACTGAAATACAAATGAAATATTTGCCTATATTTGCCAAACTCTAAATATGCCAAGAACAAGACCAGATCATCATTTTTTCTGCTTCTCTGTTAACCTGTATTTCCATTTTTCTGTTACGGGTAATAGGTTGTAAAGGTAGGGACCCTGAAAGTGATATAGAGACCATTTATCTGCTCTGTATTCCTGCACTGGCAAACACCATAGGGTCATAATGTGCCTAGGGTTCTGAACAGTGTCATGATTGTCAAAATTATAGCCAGAAACACTATTAGGAATTAAATGAAAAGCAATCTCAGTTGATGTAGCTTTAAATCTAAAACAAATCAGGGGGAGAGGGAAATAGCCCCTAATCTATCCCTTCTGATTTTGGGGAATTTTGCCTATCTAGGAAAATTTTTCCTCTCAGGCAAAATACCTATAAAATATAATATTTCCATACATTAAAAAGGATTGTTAGAGTTATTTGTTTTGGATTGTTTACAAACATAAGTTACTATGTGTTCTTGAAAGACTAAAGGGGAAAACTTCAGAGCATTATCAGGATACCAAAAAATAAGGATAAAAAAATAAGGATAGGAAAAGAAAGCAGTGAAAAAGAACAATTTCTGAGTGCATTGGAGAGGTGTGTCTAATTGGCCACACAACTGGATAAAAGTGTTTCCCTTTTATACATTTTTGAGATTATACATCGTAAGATTATAGTAGACTTTTTTTGCATTCCAGATTGCAGGCTTCCAGAAATAGTCATTCAACAAGGAATATTATTAAACATTTTATTTTTTCTTTTTCACTTCTACAATAACATTCTTCCCACAGAGGGAATTATCTTTCTTCTCTGATACAGTGTGGTTAATCATTATTTGCTTTCTTTTGCAGAGCTGCAGACTCATTATAAAAATGTGTGTAGCTAGCACTTAAACTTCTAACTGAAAACCACTTATAGGCGTTAGATCTATGAACTCTGAAATCCTGTGCACTCTTACCATTGTTAATCTACAAAGAAACTGTCTTATGGAGTTGGTAAGCATATCCACAAAGCTTCTTGTGCCACCACAGAACAATTTTATACATAATTACACGTTACGAGAGACAGAAAACATGAAATGTTTGTAGAGAACAGGACATACAATATTTGTAAATTCTAAAAGAGCAAGCAATAAAATTTTCCCCAGTAAACACTAATGGCTTAAAAGCCAATAATAATAAGTGCTTCTTCCTGTATATAATAAAGATTGACAGCAAGAATAAACAAAACCAATATGTAAGTGAAAGAAAGGAGAAATGTCAACATGAGTTATATTGGTGAAGCTGAGAGTAAAATTCCTCTTGTCTAGGTGCTTAGGAAAAAAACCAAGGAAGTTAAACTGGGAGACAAGAATTTTATAGGGCATTGTGCCAGGATACTGTTGTTTCTGCAGAATTTACAGTATTTTGGCAGAGAAGAAGATAGTAAGTGGGGAGTGTAGGTACCCAGCCTTTAAACAACTAAACCAAATTAACACCAATATAAGATTTTTCATTGAGATTTCATTTCCCTTTAGACGAAGTAAATAAAATCTGTCTTGTATTCAAGTGTAACAGATAAAATCACTGTTTTTTACAAGCATTTCATTCTGTCAGGTGCATACAATTATTTCCCTCTCTGATTCTCTGCATAATACACTCATAATGACTCCCTAGAATATTTCAATCAAATCATCGTCTAGAGATTACGTGAAACCACATGTTATCCAGGTTAAGTTAATGCATTGCACTAGATAGAAAATACCATGGATAATTTGATGCTCATTGAAGAATTTATTTTAAGCAGTTACAAGTATGTTGGACAGAAATGCTTTTTTGTGTTCTGGAAGAATTGGGCAAAAGGTCTCATAACAAGTTGACATAACAATGCAGTGCAGTGCTGCTGATCACTCAAAGGATCCTTCTTGTGTGGATCCCTCATACTGTTACAAATTTCTTCTTTTCTGTTGAAGGGCAGGCACCTAAGGTTCAAGCAGCCTTATCTCAGATCACAGTCAGAGAACATGAACTCCCTCCCACTTGCATCTGCCATTGCAGTGCATGAAGTGTAGTTGCCCTAAATTATTTCAAGAGGAAAAAAGTTATCCTGTCCTTTATTAATTCAGTGATGTTATATTCAATAATTAATAGACCTGCTTCCATACCACTTATGCTATTTTCCCCTCCAAAAAAAAAAAAACACCCAACCAAAACCAAATCCTACATTACGATCATTCCTGGTTATTTTAAAAAAAAAATCATTTCAATACTTTGTGGAAATCCATGAAAGTGTATAATTCTAAAATCTCACTATTGCACCTCCACAATATCCCTTTGGCCTATTCATTGCCAGCACTCCATGCAGCTCAGTCTTTCCCTGGCCGATGCAATGGTGAGTGTAATGGCTGTGCTGCTGAAGCCTGTCGATTAGAATTTATCTGAGCAGTCCAAAGGAGTGCAGAGCACAGAACATTTTTCTGCTGAGCTACACAGGAACACTGCAGCTCCACTTAGTTCTTCCTGCTGATTGTTGCATAAATGCTAACCAGCTGGAGAGCAACTACACTCTTCAAGGACAGGCAGCAGGGACCTGGACCTATGGTGTTTGGATGTCTGCAGTAAAGGATCACTCCTGCAAGCACTCTTTTGAACACAGAGTCCTGCTGCTTAGGGAAAGGAGTATGCTGGTTCCTGACTTTTCCTCAATAAAGGCAAAGTTCAGCACAGGACTGGGATTTTTGGCCCAAAGAGTTCCAGACAATGGTTCTTCAATTCCAGTGCATTCATGTAGTCCCTTCTGGTTCCCAGTCTGGCTCTGGTCACAGAGATGCAGTATCTATTAATAATAATACAGACAAAATTTTACTGCCTACATTTTATAGAGAGGAAGGAATAAAACTATCTTTTTTAGTCACTCATTAAGACAAGATCGGCTCCTTACCCACCACCACCTCAAGAGCTGATTCGTGCATACACACTTGTAGAGTAAATGGTCAATTTTTCTGCAGATGGTTCTAAAATCAGAATAGTAAATGGGAATAGTAAAAGGGAACCAAAACAAACTGATGGTGACTTGAGATGTGAAAGCAGTCAGTTAATCAGAGGATGAGCACAGTGTGGAGCCAGGTAAGTAAACTAGATGGAGCAAAAGCTGGATCAGACAGCATAGAGAGACAACATATAAATCAGCAGTCTGACCCAGTGGATGGAAGAAGCACAAAGTATTGTGAGTATGCTAGTGAATGGTCATGCAATTTTAAGGCTGCTTTGTAATATACAAGTGCACAGGGATAGAATTTAAGTAGTGACATTCTTCTGTTTCAGGATTTATATTTTTAATTTTTTTTTAATGTGGCAGGATTTCTTTGCAGATTTTGTATATAATTTATATGAATCTCAGTAACTTATCAATTTATAATCTTGGTGCAGAGAGATCAGAATAATAAAATGCAAATCATTTCCAAACTAGTGCCACTGGCATTCATCAATTTTTCTTCCAAATCCCTCCTCAAACATCACTTCTCACATAAAAATTATATATTCTAACTTATTCAACTCTTTCAGAGAATGATTTGGCTACCTCTAATAGAATGAGTACTTTATGACCCTACTGTTCCTCACCTTGAAAATGGCAATATGCAGTCAGGAAGTGCTTTAAAATTTGATAAAATATATCTGCAATTGTTATTCAGTCAGGTGAAATTTTAACAGAGTATGAATCTGGATCTTGGATAGCTGAGCTTAACAGTTGTGGATTTTCAGATCCATTAATGATAAATTGTATCTTCAAAATAATCTATCACTATATATCTTAATAATTTTTAGTGATAGTGCATAAGCCTGGAAAATTCATCTAGAAATATTACCAAAGAAAACAATCCAGAATATCCTGGTGTCTTCCTGGTACATTTTATTGTATGTAGGTCCAAAGATGTCCAAAGATACAGCTAAGACATTTTAATTCCTAGATGAAGGACCATATGAAAAGGTCTCCAAATAATACGGAATTAAAATATAAAGCAACCCCAAGCAAACTGCTATAAATATATGTTTAAGGTTGGAATATTTGAGTGATGTCTTGGCTTCCATCACTTTGCCTGTTTCAACTTGGAAACCTCACTTAAGCAATAACTTTTATGAAGGGAAATGCAGGCATAAAATTAGTTGCAAGCATGACTTCAAGACTTAACAAATTCCCCTTCTCACATAATAGTGCACTCTTGCAGCAAGCCATAGAGTCTAGAGGATAATCCTCAGCTCTTAAAAATATTTTTTCAGAATGAGAGGTATTAAGCAGTGTATTTCAGTCAGAAAGTGTCTATTTTAGATTAAGACAAGAACAAGAATAAAAGTTAAGCTTAGTTGTGTTTCTCTCTTCTGGAAGGATTTCCTGATAATAAAATTAACTTTAAAATCCTGTACACATTATGAAGATCTTAATATTAAATGAATGATTCTCTAGTGATCTCTGAATGATGTTGCAACAAAATACTAAAAAGTAGATTCAGAAGACAATAGGGTCTAATAGAGGTGACTCTAGAATGTAGTTCAATTTTCTCTCCTTTCTTGCCGGGAGTCTCAGGAATTAAAAAAGGAAAAAAACCTGAACTGAACAATGCTCTTAAAATATATAATAGCAATTAGTAGAAGGACTATTATTAAGATTTTTATTGCAATACTTCTGTGTCATCACTATAATAGAGTAACGAGAGACATTTTTGAATAAAATCATAACACATTAATATGATAATCGTATCATTATATTAAAGTTTTTGTTTGCAATAATGTACCTTGCAGAAGCACTATCATGTGGCTACTTACTCTTATTTCTTTTTTCTGTGTTATAACACTACTTTTTAAAAAGTGAAAGGGACCATATCATTTGAAGGGTTCTTGACACATGCATAGAAACAGAAGGATGTGTTCAGAAGCAGTCTCACTGATTCACTGGCCATTCGAGACTGAAATAATTAGCCAATTGAAATATATATTGTGATTTTATCTAGAGGAGATATTTCTTCTATATTAGCATTTGCTCGGCTTCTCTTACAAACATGAGAACTCGTTGGGGAGAACTGAATGAGGGAACAAACACGATCAGAGGTTAATTAACCCATGATCCACAATGAAGAACAGAGAAAGCAAACCATAAGGTACCTCAATATATTTCTATTCTTTCAACTATTATGCTGATTAGTTGGATTCTTTGAATTCCCTCTCTGGTAAGGGACTAGTTACAATATGCTTTTAACAATCCTCATTACTGGATTTCTCAAATAGACACTATCAGGCTTAACATAAAATTATGTGTAATATTATAACTACTACATACCTGCCTTTATATCAACAGGAATTTATTAGTTTGGGGGTACCTAAAATATGTTCCCAAAGTTTTAGCAAAGTAACACAGATCTTTTGTATTCACTAGATAATCATTGATAAAGCCCTCAAATATTTTTTTCAAGTTTAACATTCTAAACTATTCCCCAGCATGGACAATTGATGAATTTTAAAATACTTCAAATGTAATTAAGCAATACAGCATCCCATGAGCATCCCATGAGTAAAGAAATGTGTCTCTCTCTTTCATAAAATGAGAATGATCAAATGGATTGATTAAGAAGAAATCCTTCAAAAAAATATCAGGTTGGTTTCTGTTATCTTGGTAAATTGTAAAACAAGAGAAAAGGCTGTTACAGATATACTATAAGAAATAAAGGAAGATGAAAACGCATGCTAAAATTCATACATTATATTCATAGAAGATGTAGGAAAAAAAAGTAAAAAAAACGGGGGCTTTTTTCCCCTAAGGTTGGAGGTAACATGTCAGCTTTTATTCAGCAACATACTTTGGAAAATGCTTCTCTTCTGAATAAAAGATTTCTGTGGTAAAAACATATTAATCTGGTGGTAAATATATTACTTAAACAACAACATTTAAGAAAACTAGAAAACCCCAAATATAAACACGGAATCTACTGCTGTAAAGAGAGAACCACAAATGTCAAAGACAAAATGAGAAAAACATATTTTCAAACTTCAACACTCTCTCACGCCTGAAAAAATCAGTCACTAGTCCTTCAAATATATACATACATATACGTTTATGCATATTCCTCCAAATATATGTTTTATCTTCACTGTGATAAAACTAATGACTAAAATGTCATCTTGTTGCACAGCAACATGGATTTGGGCTATGATAAAAGACTACTGCAACCTTCTCCTTTGCTTCACATAGTTTGCAGCACACCATGGTGATATCCACTGTGGATAAAAAAACACGTACCCAACACTTTTCAGATATGCTGTGGAATAAATAAGTCAGTGTGTAGTAAGCGGAAAACAAGGCCAAAGAGAGGTGAAGAATTCATGTTTCCCTCGTCTCCTACTTCCTTTTAACATCGAGATTCACTTCTTCCCTGTCAGCTCTGCACAGCCATTGGGTGCTGTACTGATCCTTGTAAATTCTCTCAAAATTTGGAGCCTTGAATAAATACAGGGAACAGCCTTTGGCATACGGTTATTTTTATCTGCTTGTTTATTTATTTATTGGTAATAATATAAAGAACCCCCTTTCAATCACCGTGAAGAATCAGTGAAGAACAAACAATGTTTCATTTATAATCAGTGGGAAAATACATGACTAATATGTATGAATAATGAAGAAAAGAAGTCCTATATTCCTGATGATCTTATTATGACAAAAAGAAAATATATGAACTCAACCAAGGAAAATGTGGGAGGGGGAAAGTTGCACTACAGCGATGTGAGTGTCTCTGTTATATTGCAATGGCTGTATAAAAGTATTTCTACTCAGTCACACACTATTTTAAGAATCTGCCACATTAACAGCATAATCTCTTTTCAGTTTTTAGAAGTTTCATAAATGTCTTTACTTCTGTTTATTTTCCTTTTTACTTCAAAGTTTTGTTGTGAATTTCATAGGGAATCCTAAGTCAGGAATAATAATTATTTAAATATATATTTACTAAGATATCAAATTTGATTCTGTAAGAGCATCAGTCCAAATCACTTCCATGCTGCAATTTGTGTGAATATTTTGCGACTACTTGTAGCAAATGGTTGTTTTAATGCCTCATCCACAAAAATGCATGCCAGTGGTTTCTTCCCTTGATCAAAGAGTAAACACATATTCTCTCATCTTGTTTCACCATTTCTGAGTCAAAATTCTGAGGAAGTTTGCTCACAGTTAACTTTGTCAAATCACTTCCAACAAGACTGGGCACAACTTCCTACTCATTAGTACAGATGCAAACAATCATTAATTTTACCATTTTACTTGGAGCAAATGTACACTTATTTCCAAAAATAATAATGAATTTCAAGGATTCATATTACTGAAAGAGTACAGGCAGTTCCAAAATAGAATCATAAGTTGCGGTGGTCTCGGTGTCTCAGGAGCCTTCTCCTGCCTTGCCTGGCCAGCCATGACACCGGCCACAGTGCGAGGTACGGCCCAGTACTGGGGATACCTTCCCCATCCTGTGGGGCCTTTGCCGCCGCAGAAACGTGAGCAGAGACGAGGAGGAGAAGAGAGGACTCTGATGAGTGAACAGCAGCTGGAGTTTATTGATGTCCACGAGGGGCCACCTCACCACCAGAGGGTCTGCCCAGCAGAGCACAGATCATCTCTGTGCAGCACCTTAAATGCAGCACCTTAAATGCAGGGGAGGAGCAAGGGGAAGGGTACAGTGTGGGACCAACCAGGGGAATGGAAGGAGTGACTCTGTACATAAAGGACAAACAGTGGAACAAATCAAGGAGGAAAAGGAGAGAATAACAGGGATCCTGCCCAATCACTTCATGACCTCGCTGAAACTTTCTAGACCCAGGGTGAGGTCTTGAAGTGATGGACAGGACCCAGGGGTTATATAGCATATAGGCATATAACTGTAATGGGGGTAAAACCATGACGGAATAAATACAGAGGTACAAGGAACAAACCATTATAACTCATAAAAACAGCATGAAAGCATGGAACAAACGCATACATGGAACTGATAAAACTAAAACACACCACTACATCAAGTTACTCCAAAATTTTCATGCTTAATGACCTACTCAGATGTGCATGCTGTGCTTCCTTCCATTCATACGTGTTGTCATGAATAAAAGGCATTGACCTCATATCAGTGTAGTTTTTTTCACAGTCTTTCAGAGGAATTTCTGTCTGTTGTACTGTATTTCTATTGTCTTTTTTCATACCTGTCAAGTAGCATATTCTAAAGTGTCACCACAGAACTAATAAGGGCTTTGTAACATGAACTCACAGACACCATTTGAAAACTTCTAGTCCCAGACTAGACAGATATTGACTGAATCACATTAGTTCAAAATGGAGAAAACTTAAAAAATCCCTTACAAGTAAAATCAAGCAACCTTCTCAATTCTGTCCATAAATCAGCCAATCTCCTAACATTCAGGAGGAAACTATGGACTGCAGGACAAATAAACCCTAGAGTTTTCACAGGCAGAAGCTGACTTCCCACCAAAAGATTTTGAAATGAGGTCCTCACAGAGTTGTATTTCTAGTGGAGCCTCTGTCCTGGAAGCTGTACAATGAAGAGGCTCTTATAGTTTACACTTTTTTCTTGTCCTTCCAGTTGCTGCTACTGACAGAAACTGGAGAAAATTTTTTTTTTTTGTCTATAATAATTTCATGTTAAATGCTTTTTAGAAGACACAGGTTTGTATCAAGATCTACACCATATTTTGCATTCTTTTTTAAACTATTTTGTCAGTTCCATCACTACTACACCTCTCTTCTTCCTATTTTTCTCTCCCCATACATTCCTATGAGGCACACATTTAATGCAGAGAATAGTGGAACACTGATATACCTGTGAGAATGAAGTGGATAATTTTCTTATTACTATGTATTTTCTGTTAGCAGTTTTAGAAGTAAACATAAATTCATCAGCTCTTTATAGTACATAGAGTTAAAGGCTCTGTGCATCTGCAATGCCAGTGATGAACTAGGACCCAAGAATGATTTCTTTGTGCTAGTGATAAATCTGCTACATAAGCTGCTGCAAAGCTCATTTAAGACAAAATATTCTTTTAAGAATATTTTGTCCATCCTCCCCCTCCCCCAACTTTAAACTGACAAGAAAACTCATAAGTTTTATGATATGCATCTGAGATCATTGAGTGATTACTGCCACCTAGTTAGTTGTCAATGCAATGAATTACATACAATTAGTATAAATGAAGGGTCAAGTCCTCAGTTTATGTATCTGATGGGAGATAATAAAAAATGGTTAGAACATCCAGTCACTTTTCCCACAGGAAAAAAATTGCTTTCTAACATACATATTTTTTTGTTTATCTAATCTTTTTTTACAGGACCCGGAAAGCATGTTGACAGGGATGGTTTTCCCTCAAATCAACACACGCTCTTGCCTAGGGTACACTCATATGTATGCTGAGCTTTCCCTCTGTAACACAGCACTTTCCAAAGCATTTTGTCTCTGTGCTCTATGTACAGTCTCTGAATTCATGAAGAAAACAAAAGAAAAAGCTCTCTGTTAAATGCTGAGGATAGAGACAGATTGTACCTACATGGCCCACATGCTAAAGGAAATCATACGGGGTAAGAAAAGGATATCTCATTATAAGAGTGTTGTTGCTCTGTGACCTTATTCTCTTGATTAGAGTAGAAGCAAAACTTTGTCCTTAGTGTCATATCCCACCACTCATAACTTACTTTTAATACCCATATGTTTCTTTCTACCCTAATTTTTCACAACTCCAGTGCAGACCTCCTTCTGAGAAGCCACAGTAGCAAGAGGAGACAGCAAGCCTGTGCTGCCTCTCTCAACTTTGTGAGGTCTTCAATGACAGTAAACTGAAATTCTGTGGAAAGGGATCAGTGCATGAACTCTGCTTCTCTCTGTCTCAGCAGCACAGCCCAAGGCATCTGAAAGGGACCAAATGTTATTTGGCCAAGGCCCTAAACTTCTAAAGAGTACTTTGAACACAGAGCATAACTGGGGAGGAACAAGCTCTTTCCCACTAGAATTCAGCTTGTTTGGAACAGTGCCTCTGTTATCCCATTACAAATAAATAAATTATGCAGACTATCTGCCTTGGCCCCAGATCTTTTAGTCATGCCAAAAACTGCTTGTGTGCAACCAGCTCTACTTTGTCAGTCCGGGAAAGGAGAGAAAGCTCTCAGAAGGACTGATGAGAACTCTTGTATGCTAATTGCCTTTCTGACTGGAGAAGAATGAAGCAAAAAAATTATTATATAGGAGAACAATGAAAAATTAGTTGCTTTGTCTAAACGCTTCCAGTTGTTGATAAATGCTCACTGTTTACACTCGCTATTTTTTTTTAGCCTGCAGCTGCAGAGCCAGTGTTCCTCGTTCCTTGCCTTGACTGTTGATCTGACTGTCTGCCAGATAATCACCAATTCCTGCTCTGCTCTTCGCTTCAGTTATTTTTTTAAGAGCATTTTTTTCTCCTTTTCTTGAACCTGATGATCTCACACCGGAAATTCAGCTTTTTTTTCCCAAAGAAGAGGGTCTTTTGTGATGGCAACAGAGCACTCTTACAATCAACTGGGAGTTTTCCTTACTTAGTCAAGAAAAAAATAAGGTCAAGAATTGACAGAGTTCCAGCAGTGCTTAAACTCCAGCAGCACAAAAAAGCTATTTAAGGAGCAACAAAAAACTAAGGACACATTTACTCTGAGGTAATGGTGACATAATTTTTTGGAGAATAATTCCCAGTTATTTTAACCTATTTTTTCTTGCTGTATTCAGGACCAAAATGTGAATAGGATATAGATGTAAATTTTACATGGAGACAGTGTGTCTCACAAATCAGTGTAGAAACGTTCAGCACAAAAATGTCTCTTTACCTTGACAATAAAGGCCAGTTTGATAGTTTATTTTCTCTATTCCTACAATGAGCCCATTGAAAAACCTTCATCATTTTTATTCTGCTTCAATGCCTTACAGTTTTCTTTCCCTTGTAAAGGAAATAAAGTTACTGAAGGCAGTTTGGAGACTCTGAATGAGATCTTGTTTTGAAGTTTCATAATGATTTCATGAATTTATTTTGTACTGCGAATTACAGTCTCTTGATTGCTAACATGAGACTTTAGGTTTTTATTAGGATGTCTGTGGCCAAAAGACTGGCCAAATTTACTTTAGCCTTGATTCAGGTTTCAGCAGTGCCCTTACTTTATAAGTAAAAGATCCCTTTGTGATCAGAATATCTTTACCTTGCTAATCTAATTCTGTACTCTCATTTTTCATTTCCCAATTGACTGCTCTGTGTTCTCCTGCACAGATATTCTTGGAGAGGAGCTAGTGCATATAATATTATGGGAAAGCAAACCTGCTTTTTCACCACCATTTTGCCCTTTAGAAAGTATTTTTAATGCAGTTCCTAGAAACCAAGTGTTACATAAAGCAGTGGAAATGGTCCAGTTTATTCAGTATGCCACTCCCTGTGCTACTGTAGGCCTGAGAGAGCATGCAACCCGTTTCCCAGATGTCACAGGGAAAAGGTAAAGGCTTCCAAACTGCTGTACCAGAATTTCTGAATTGCCATTTTGACCCATTTGTTGTTAGAGTGATCTCAAATTATCCTGTGTGGAAGGCAGAATATGGAAATGAAGCTCAAATTTACCCCAGGCATCTTTAACTTTTCAAAAACTTTTTGCATCATCTAATTCATCTATAGAGATAACGAAGATACAAGGTGGAGGATTGGGATGGAGGGAGGGAGAGGGAGATGGTGGAGGTGGAGAGAGAGATGTAGATGGATAGAGCTAGATATAGACAGATATCTGTAGAGCTATAGATCTTCTACAGTCAGTAGAGCAGAGTTGTTCACATCCTGAGAGCATTTCACTGTATTCAAACACCTGCTTTCAGATGAGATTAATGGTCCCCTGCTGTATCTTTAGGGATCAGAGTGTCAGACAGAATGATTTGCTTTAGTTGTCTAATATAGGGACAGAGAAAGTTGGGTGACAGGTATCACAAGATCCTGGACATGAACAGTTGTTACAGAGCAAAGATACTGGGGTTAATTTGCTGTTGTGCAAAATAAGCAGCTTTTGTGAGCCCATCACCTGTGCGAGCTGTGAAGTCCCTGCCAGGACCTGCTCTGCAGGTGAGGACATAAGGAGAGGAGCCTTAGGGAGCTGGGGGCAGGAGCATTCTAGCAGGTTTGCTGCAGTACTGGGGATAAACAAACACTGGCTGAACTTGACTTTAGATGGCATAGAGCTCTTATATCACTATTAAACACTTTCCCATTGGAGAGCCTGAGCATCTCAGTTCTTCAGTGGTGAAACCATTTCAATTATAAGAACAAGTTTGTCAATAATGAAACCCTCCTCCTCAGGTTTAGGATAAGCTGTTGATTATATATGTCAGATTCCACTACTTATTCCTGAATTTATTCTTTTGAGTCTCCCTGCCCTGTCTCCACCTTTGAAGGTTATGGTGTACATGAACAGAAATATCTCTCTTCTACTATTCTTTCCTTCTTTTCACATGAAAATAACTGAAGCCTTGAATGGAGAAACATCTGCATTACCCTTCAAAAACATTTTAAAACTCCAAGATTTTCAGTGAATGTAGTACTTCACAACAATTGTCATAATTTGCAGCATCTCTGCCTCTTTTAAAGGAGCACAAGGACTCCAGCCATTCTCAGTTACAGCAGACTCTAATTTGAATTGTAACAACTGCAAGCGTCCACTGGGTAGATCATCTTGTTCTTTTTGCTGATACATTATTGTTTCTTCTGATATTTTCCTCAGTGTTTCATCCAGTCTAATTTTGCCACCCTTCTGGACAGAATATTTCATTACCAAATAGGACTATTGTTAGTAAATGCAACATTTACTCAGTCCCGATTTCTCTGTGTTCTGTGGAATCTCATTTTTTTCAAAAGCAGTTCTATTTCTCAATGCCACCTTCATTAAATGTTCCTTCTTCCTCAGGAAATCATCAGCATTTTGCATATTTTTTAGAACTTCAGTCAAATAGTTGTTGCTTAGGCAAATTTGGGCTGGAACTCTCATGTAGTGTTCTTGTAAATGTTCAGGCTCGAATACTATCCCCTCATTATGCCAAATATCATCCCTCATTATTTCATCACATTTGGTCCTGAAATAAATTCCAGACATTCAAGAAAGAATGAAAATGAAAGAACGGAAGAAAATATTTGATCCATAATTTGGCAAAATATCATATTTTTTTGTAAATTAATAAGCAGAAAACTGAGATGATAGTTTTTGGTTACTTAATGTTCATGATACAATTAGGATATTGGCTGTAAAAAATAACATTATTTCGTTCTCTTTTTTTTTTTCAATAATCATGAATTAACTTGACTTCAGTGTTTTGTATAATCTAGGAGCTTTATTTGAATCACCCTGGATATTTGTTTGAAAAACCAAAGCCACATTGGTCTCCCAGTGCATGAATAAGGTGAGACCAAAGTCTTCCATGAGAACAATAATCACCATCCCTTTATGATTCACATTTGCAAAATGAAACTAAGAAGTAAATTGTGAGAATGCAAAAATAAAGCAAGATCTGCTACGTCTATTTTCCAGTATTTTTTTCCTAAAGAAACAATCTTGATGTGATTTGTGTCCTTTGTGCAGATATCTGTCCAATTGTCTGCACTGACTTTTGAGCCCACTGGACAATTTTACTCCAGTTTGACAGCAGGATAAAGGTAACAAAGTCATACTTCAAAAGTTTTGTGGAAATTAACTAAGTATGGGAAATAAGGGCCAATTTCAGCTCTTACTAAGGAAAGGTAAAATAAGCTTGCTCATCACACGTTTTGTTTGCCACCAACCAGCTGTTTAATCAGCTAATGCACAGCTTAGACAAGTCTGGAGAGCAGAGGAGCTAAGAGAGGATAATATAGGAACATAATAGGATTTTGAGTAGTTCAGTACCAGTACAGAAATTTAAAGCATACAGATCAATAGGAAACCACAGTTCTTTAGGTTGACCTCTTACAGAAAAAATTATTTCTCCCTAAATCAGCAAGTCACTTAATCTTTTTTTGCTTCTGCTTCTTTTCTCTTTCATTTGCCAATGCATTTCACTAATAAAGCAGTGAGAGGTGGACATCAGAGTCCAGAAAGCTACCTAATAAATACCTAAAACCTCTGCAAATATGATCTTTGATCTAGTCAGGTGATAATTACCCCTAGCATAGTTTTATTTTTTATTTGCAGTGCTTCAAATAATACAGAATCAAGATTTGAACATTAAGCAGATGAGTAGGTTTTTTTTACATTTAGAATAAATAAAATTAGGCAAAATATCATGCATGATTTGTTAATGGTAATCCTACAGATGCTAATTTAATTTGCATTCTATTGGTTCATTTTAATCATCTTATGCTCTTCTTATTATGATGGACAATATGAAAAGATGTCTGTAGGAAAGAAGACTGGGTATCTTATCCCTGGTTTGTGACACTGATTTGTTTTGTAATCATGAACAACTTGTTTTACCTTTGTTCCCCATTCTAGTCTTCATCAATCTTGTTTGCTTATGAAAGCTGCTAAAAAGAGAAATGTTCCACTAAACATTTGGATCCAATATAACTGAAAGAATAAGGCTTTTGCTTCTGTTATAATGCTGTTTATCTTTATTGCTATTATTACCCAACTAATACAACTACTGTAAAGAATCTCCTACAGCTTTATTTTGCTACCGGGGCAATGTATATACAGGTAATTCCCTTCTGATGAAAAATTATCATTGACTTCTACCTCTACTCTCTTTCATATTACAGAAAGAAAGTGAGAAGTTTGGTGTCTTTTTATATACATGAAAGACGCTTTTATTTTAGATTTTTTTTTATAGCAGGGGAAACTTACTCTTCTTGACAAAGCCAGATTAGACTTATATAGGATCTAAGTAACTCTAGAAATCATAGAAACCATTGAAACATGTAAGTCCTTACTTTTAGCTGATTATAATTTGCAAAACAATTAATTGTAAAAATTCATTAAAACTCAGTTGTCCTAATCACTGGTCTTGACTCCCTTACCATTTAATTGTAACTTTTTTTACCTATTTGGCCCAATCAATAATTTTATTAAAGATATATAATTATAATCAGTGGCTGAAAATATCAAAGCTAAGACATTTAAACACAAATGTTCCTTTAAAACAAAACAGTTCACAATTTTGGATTAATATCACTGTTGCACAAGGAATGTAGATAAGCATAGTGAACTGCTTAGTAAATAATCTTCAACTAAGGTTTTTGGGGGTTTGTTTATTTGTTTGCTCACTTGTTTTATAAAGTGGGTTTCAAAGATCCAAACTAAACTTAAGTAAAATGTTGCTGATGTGAATTAGACACTTTGCAGGTTTTTTGAAGTCCTTTGAGATATGATCCACAAAGGAACATTGTGCACCCTGCTAGCATTTAGAGCATAACCCCGGATTTTAAATCCACAGATCATTGGTCAGGTGCTGTTAAACTTGGAAGGCATTTAATTTTCACAGCTGTTCAAATGCCAGGTGTTGTCTCATTCCCATTCTGCCTGGGCCCCAGACACAGGCTGAATGCCACCAAACATTTTTCCTGTTCACACAAAAAAATTGAGAAAAAAGAACTAGTATCTTTCCAAACTCAGCTGTCAGTGGGCTGGCAGTGACCTGACGAAAGTTCAGACAGTCTTAACCTCTGTTACATCATGCCCAAGCATGGAGTTTGGACACTGAAGTGTTCTTCTTAATGTGACTACCCTGAAAGATGCACATTCTTGAAAATCACACTGCTCTTTATGGTAAGTAGATACACAAAGGTGCTTTGGAAAATCCTGTCCTGTGAGCTCACTCTCTCTCTCTCCCCTCCTCTCCCTCTTGTTCTCTCAGTTATGATATACTTATTTTCTACTTTTTCTCCCTGTGTTGAAGCCATTTGTCAATTTTCTTTCCCTTATTTCAGAGGCCTTTCTAAATCTTCTAACTCATCCAGTTAGCAAAGGAGCCAAAAATATCCAGACAGCCATTGCCATCAAAGATGAAGTGAAGTACACCCTTAGTGGTGTTCTTCTAGGCTTCTCTATTAAAACTGAAGGTATTTAGCCCTTGATCTAAAATGCCATAATATCATTGACTTCAATGAAGTTACATATCTTGTCACCAACTGAAGACATACTTCAAATTTCAATGGCTCATTACAAGGACTCATGACACAAAGGCATCTTTTAGGTTTTAAAAGTCACACACTTTTTAAGGCAGCTGATCAATGATTTGCAACAATGGAATTAATTGTTCTCATTATTTTCACTTATGTAAGTACCAAACAATTTGTATTATTGATCCAAGAAGTGTTACGGTGATTTCTTCAGTGATTTGTTAGATTATGTGCTCCAGTGGCTGTCTTTTCTAGTGATTATTGTTAGCACAGCCTTTTTCCCCAATGTTCATTTCATAGTACAATGATTACAGTTATTATCACTCCTACAATTACTTTTGTGAGCGTCAAATTGGTTAACAGGTTCTATAAACACAATTTTTTTTTCAAATGGGGAAACATAAAATCACACTTTTTTCTCTTCAAACTATTCTTATATTTTATTAGTTGTACTCTCATCAGTTTCTTTCCTAAAAAGACATATAAAAGCATCCTGCACACTCATGAGTTATGAGGATATCTATGATGCTGAAGAAATCCCATTGCTGGGGTCGCACCACCTGTCAGATCCACCACCAGGGGCTTTCTCATGATGCAGGGAAGAACGGGTGCAGTTACACCTTATCACTGCTGGTTTTCTCATCTGATAGATGACTGGAATTTGAAAAAGATAATTTTGTCCCAAATGAAAGATACTACTTAGTGATTACAGTACTATCCTTAGAGGTGAGGGTAAAGGTTAAGAGTAGGTTACTTACTGTAGCACGATACTGACCAGGTAACAGATTCTTTCATTAGTAAGAAACTAAAGAAAAATTTATTTTGTGTATACATTTTAAGGACTGTGGCTCTACTAGCAAAAGCCTGACAGAAGATTTTTAATGTTTTTTCAGTGTCTGTTCATCTTCCCCCAAGCCATGAGAATTCTGATACATCTGCAGTATGTTTTCATGGCCGGTTTTACTCTGAGATTCCAGGTCTGTGGGAAATTTAATAAACTCCTTTGTGTATGTTTATATTTTGAAGTGTGCCTAACTCACAATGACATCCATGTAATTTAGGAATGTAATAACTTCTTTGCTGCATTGATTTTGAAGGTCAAAGGGCCACCGGTGCCAGTTGGAGCTACTCTGATTCAGCTTGAGTTTTAGGGCTGTGTTCAGATCAGGTTTTATTTTATCTGATCCAATTCACCTACTAGCCCTGCTGCAGATGCAATTTCAGGAAGACAGGACTGTGTCTTTACAGATCAAAGGCAGCCAGAAGAAAATCAGAGAACCAGGGAATGGAAAGTACAGGAAAGAACAGGCTCTTCTTGCTGACACAATTAAATAGAAGACAGTTATTGAACCATTTAATGTGTCTCACCTCTCTGCATGAAAAAGCCATAAATAATGTAAGGAGAGGGACTACTTTTCTTTACAGTGCCTGCACAATGGTATGTGTTGAAAATGACATACACAAGTGCCCATCTGTGAATAAAGGTTTAGGTAGATGTTAAGTTCATGAACAAAGAGGAAAAACAAATTAAATAGTGAAAGAAAAATATCATAGTACCCAAAATTCAGGTCTCTATGGGTTTGCTCAAAAACAGGAGGTAATACTGATAGTTTTAGTACTTTTCAACTAAATAGTAATGACAGAATTTTGTATAAATGTATTGAAGTTTAAAATCCAGTTCCCAAACTCTATGATTTCTCTGAACAGTACTCGTTCCAAGCTGTACCAACATATGGTTAGTGTGAGCCAGAACTGGATGGCTGGTGCTGGGAAGTTCTTCTATAGAGCCATTTTTCATCAAAACTTTCCAAAAATGTCTTTTGAAAACACACCCAGAATACACACTTGAAAATAAGGTCATGCAAAAAAGAGTTTTTAAAGTTCGTGTTAGAGAGTTAGACATAATATCTAACCCCAAAAATTTGCTTTCTAGGGTGATGAAAAAGCCCTGTGGCCCTAAGCACACTCATTCCTGCAACCATCATTTTCCATTTCAGATCCAGCAATGTAAGAGATAGGTCACCCACTTAATCACTAAACTGAATCATATGACAATTACTGTTCTGTAGTTGGGACAGTGTGAAGATTTCTGCAGCAGAGAGTAATTATGGGTACAGGACATCAAAGTGAAGCTTTCCTGATCTTCCTAGAACTTAACACAACTTCCTATGTTCACAGCCTCCTACTCTTTATATGAACAGCCCTGGAGATGGGCTGAGTCTCTAGAAGTTCTAGCAGAAACCTTCCTTACTAATACCCCTGTGACATCAGGATTTTATGTCTTATAATCCATGCATTATCCAAAAGACATCAAAATGGCATTTCCAACCTATTTACAGCTTAAAATGGGCACATTTGTCCAACAGCCTGGTCACTACTCCATAAAATAAATCCTAGCAAAATATACTGGTGCCTATCCACCACATCCCAGAAGAATACTGAAGACAGCATACATGGATTTCTGTGCATGAAGTTTCTTCAGTCATGGTGAGGGTCCTCTGATCCTCATCAGCCACATGCTTTTATTCTGTCTATGGTCCAAAACTTCCAGATCCCAAACTCAAATCACTTCACAGACTTCTGTGGACAGCTTTCTGATAGAGAAGGGGAAAAATAATAAGAGCAGATGTTTTTATTAGAATCTTCTATACACAGACAGAAAACCAGTGTCTGTGAGTCTTGTAGGCTTGTGGTTGCTCTCTGCAATCTGGGTGCCTTTAGTATGGACAGCTAATTGCAAGTTTCTAACTGGCTGAATGTTGTCAGATGATGAAAAGAAAGCTCAAATGCTAGAGAATTGGGATGACTGTTAGTTCAGAAAATGGGGAATCTTCCAAAAGTCCTGGCAAAGGGGAAGCTGACCTTGCAGACACCTACTGCATTCATCCTGTAAGTCTGCTTGCAGCAAGTATAGCAAGTCCATAAGTACAAATTCGCTAATATTTGCAACATCTGTTGACCTTCCCCAGCACTATGAGAATTCTTAGAATAGAATCCATCCAGGCACTTTACAATCTCCTAATATTTTGAATCTATTAGAAAACCTATTGAGCCACTCTGTGTACATCCCTGAATTTCCCCCTAGCACCATGGAGTGGCTGACGCTAGTCTACAGTACACAGCAACCAGTCAGCATGACATTAGCGCTTGAGGAGCTATCCACATCTGTAATACAGTGGGACTGTTAGTGAATCCCTTCACTGTGGTGTCATATTTTAAAGTTTTCTAACTTTTTTTTCCACTCTGTGAAGTGCTTCCATGAAACTGACGTATGATCTTGGGAAAACAGAAACTCAACCTGCACTGACTTATACCATCAAGACAGTGAAATCATTGTAAAAACAGTATTTTTTTTTAATACTAGCTCTGCTGGATGTTACTTGTAAAAATATTTTCCAAGGGATACCAAATGGTTTCATCTGACAACAGCAATTTTTAAAAATCCTGAACTATATTAAAAGACCTCATGTACCAAAGTTTTCTTTCTCTAATTAAGATTCTTTTATGTTTTATACTTACCTCCACACAGTCAGTGGCTTCTGTGTTGAAAAGCATGTAAAGAACATTTAAAGAAACGCTGTCAGCATTTATGATATTTTCAAAGCCATTTCAATACCTGAAACAACCTACCAAATATTTCAGCTAATTTATTCTAAGTATCCTTCTGAGTCCTAAAAAATCAGAATCATAAAGAAGATACTTATTATCAAGATCCCCTTACTCTCCAGATGACCAGCTCATTTCCCACACAAACTTTCATCAGGTTTTTTGTCCTTCCAAGCTCAGTTCCTGTTCTTTTCTAGAATATCTCAAGGATATATTTCTTATGACTGAAGGATGGAAAGATTGATGCCACTTTTCATGCACGGGGGGGGAAGCCAGCACCCTCCAAAGCACCACAGGTCTTTAGCTTAGCTAAATAAGATTATTAGCTCCTATAAGATTTATTGTCAGAAGCTGAGTTAGAGATCAGACAGGCCTTGAAATGAAGCAGAAAGTCTTGAGACACAACCTATTCTGTGTAGAGCCTAGAAATGGAAAAACATTCCCAAGAATCTCGACTCTAAGAAAAGTTATTTGCTAATCTTTTAGAATTGATTTGTGAACACTTTGAGATTACACTTGGATTTTATGAACTGGCTGACTCTTTTCTAATACACAACCATTTTAGTATATTCTTGTCTCTTATTTCCTGTCTGAGGAAGCAGAGGGTCACAGTTATATGTATGGAAGAAAAAGTTACATCCATGCTAGATGTCTGGTTGATACACTGGCTATGGTTTGTGGTTAACAGTATGAAGGTGGTAAAATTAACAATATTAGTAGATGGTGCTGGAGTCCACTTTGACAAAAAGACCTGAAGAGTTCACAGGCTTATTAGTGGAGTCTGTGCCTCTAGGGAGGTCCTGGCAGGGGGATCTCATTCAGAGAGAGTTTGCAGGGGAGAAAAAGACCATCCTGAGACTAGAAGGACTTCCACCTTCCTCTAGTAGGCAAAACAGTGCTTCTACTCTCTCTCCAAACAAGCAATGACCAGAGTACTGGAGCAAGGATTTCTAGGAAGCCAGAGGGAAGAGGGTGTTTTCTTATTGTGCAAGGGAAAGACTGAATATGAAAACCATAAAAACTAAATCAGCCACCTATAAATGAATAAAATCAGCTACCAGTAACAAGGGAAGACTACAAACTTAGGCTAGAGAAGAGAGAAACTGCAAGATTCCTTCAAGAATTGCTTGGGGAAATGGCTAAATCTGATGAACTGGGGAGACAGCAAAATGTGTTCCTTTCCTTTGAAGACACAGAATTGTTGATATTTCAGTGTCAGCAACAGCAATTTTCTTGCTGACCTCTGTCTCTACTCCATCTGTCCAGATGCAAAAAAGAAAGCAACAAATGCTGCTGCATTGACTAAGTCCCAAAGGACATCAAAGCCCAAACACAGGGACCAAGGGAAAGAGAGGAGTCCAACTGTCTGACCTTGCAGGCAATTTACCAAATCAGGAGCTATAAACAGGCTAATTCTGATATAATCCCATGCATAAACAGATCCTCCCAAGCAGCTGACACACATCCCTCACTGCTGCTTTTGTTCATCTAAGATATTATTCACACACTACAATTTGATACCTGTTTGGGCAAGCAGCCAGCATAAAGATACTTGTACAGTCAGGGAAGATGAAGGCTCAGTATAATGTACAGTTAAGGTCTATGCTGGGCAATTATGTAATTTGAAGTATATTTACATGTACCTGTGTTTATTTGTAAGGTGTTTTGCTTTTCTTTAACTCTGTTACAATATCAACTAAGAGCAACGTACTTGATTACGGTTAACTGATAAGTGTGAGATTCATCCATTCAAAGGCCAAAATAAACAACAGTAATTTTATAGCCTGACCTCTTGTAGGATTGCAGAAATCAGAAATCGAAGAATCAGGAACAGTAAGAGCTGTTCTTGGCCCAGGTCAGATAATACTTTCTAGTTCTGTTACTAGTTTGGCATCCCAGTTCTTTTCCACTTATTTTATTGCCATTTTGAGATTTCTCACCTGTGTAAAAATAAAATAATTTGGCATAAAGCCACAAAAACAAAGCCAACATGACTCTTAATGGAGAGAGTGGAAAAGGGCAGTGTAAGGAGTGGGAATACTAAAGAAAATAACTCAGTGGGACTTTCGTACCTCAAATAAACAACCTATGTTATTATTGTCACCCTTCAACCCTGTGATTCTTTACCTTAATGTAGGTGATTGCTACCAAGCCTGAGGAAGTATCAGTGATGATTTATCTTTTGCAATTTAGATATTTGTAGTTAAATAAATTTAATTTGATTATTTTCAGAGCTAAATCCCTTGTCTTGGAAGAATATCCCTATCTTCAGTAAAACTGCTCTCACTAAAACCTTCCCTCAAGACTGTTTTCAAGCTAATATTAAGTTCATTTCACCCTTTAGCACACCACAGAAAGAGACAGAAGAGATGTTCACTCCAATTCAAGAAATTGAAGAATGTTGAAATCTAACCTGCAAACAACCTTTTCCACTTCCACAGCTAAATGTTACAACTACCCTTTATTTCTTGACAGCCTGCATTCTTGGGTCCCAGGTGTAAATACTTCGGAAATCTGAGACACAAAGCTTTCAACTGTATGCTGAAAGCTGTAAATATCAGGCACAATTTCCTTTTATTTTAATGAGTGTGTTGTCATGGAAACTTTGCAGTGGACTCTGAGCTTCATACTCAAAACTCTTGAGGTTTCTGGCAGTTCCCTGATGGGTCCTGTCAACTGCTCATTCACAGGAAGTGATAATAAAAATTAACTTTCCTGTTCAGTGAACCTTGAATGAACTGAAGGAGAACAACCTCAAATCCACTTGCCTCCTCTCACTCCAAATTTCATATGCATGACTGATAGTATGCTACTTAACCCCTTCAATAACTTTGTAAACAGCTGAGATAAGTAACAGTTGAAACACCCTCTTGTTGCATGATGATCTTGAAATTAATTTTATTTTTTCATTAAACAGGTATTAAACCTGACTTCTTAAACATTTAGAAATGCTGACCTCTAAGTGAGGTTGGAGATTAAAAAGGTAAAAGGACAAAGCCCCAACAGTTCTAAGCAGCATACTTTTTCTCTTTTCAGGTTTATTTCCTGATTTATAACAGTTTAAAGTAACGGAAAAATTAGGAAATTTTCCTATTTTCTGATTTTTAACATATTTTATTCTGTAAATGTCTCACACAGGTATGTCATATTAGGGAGTGAAAGACAATAAAAAGTCTGAAGCATACTTTTCCAATTCACAATTATGTATTTTTCAGCAGAGTTCCTACATTCAGAAAGTTTTCCTGCTGTAAAATACCTTACCATTATGAAATTACCATTTGAGAACTTTTTCTTCAAGATTTCTTTTGCTGCTGAGGGAAGATTGCTGAAATTTGTCCTGAACATGATCACCAAAATGCCTGCAGTTAATCAGGCATTTATGCTGCTGTTCATCCATTTGTCTTGGTTTTCATATTTCCCAAATTCACAGCTATTACATTTCAATGCATTGACCCAAATACTGTATATTAAACTCTCTTGTCCCTCCCATGGCTGACTTTAGATGTGTCTGCAAGGCAAAGAACTGCTGGAAACAGGTGATACTGGGTGTTTATCGGCTTGCATTATTGAGTTTCAGTGACAACTTCAGTAGCATCTCTGGCATATGTCCAGTCTCCCTGAAGGTGAGTGACACCAGCACATAGCACGTTAGCTGCTGTGCCCTCACTGTTATCTGTCACTTCTCCACTTGACTGCACAGTCTGTTCCTTAGGTTAAGAAATCATTAATCGTTTCACCCAAATTTTGGTTTCATTGAGAGGAACCTCAAAAACATGCAAGCAAGCAAATAAAATCCCCCAGCAGTTCTAGCTGCTTATCCACCAATACAATAAACAGGACGGAAAGCAGAATTGCTCACTCATTGCTCTAAATTCTAAATAATACTACTTAATCCTTCTGGGAAGTTTTGTGTGATTAAATATTTAGAAACCACTGCTTCGACCATTTAGAAGGGACCAGATAACAAAAGGAGGAAGGAAAATGAAGAGTATTAGTTGTCATTGACAACTCATAAGCAGTGCTTACAGGTCATGTTCATACAGGTAGAACATTAACTGGGTCAGATTTAGCGCTGGTTTCATCTGTTCATTTACATAAGAAATAGGGTGACTACATATGATGACTACTAGATGCTTATATGAAGCATCTAGTAAAATTAAAAGAAAATTTATATACACATTATTTTAAGGAATTTCGTTGTTAGAGAGATATAGCAGATTTGCCACCTGAAACATTGCTGATCAAGAGGAAAAAATAAAGTAATGACACAAAAATATGGGTTACAGCAACCTGCTGTGGAGGTGCAGCAGAAGCCTCTAGACTTAATGAAGTCCACTGTAGGACTGAATAGCAACAGAACAAGATCTTGGTGAAGGGAAGCTTAGGTAAGATGCAAAAAAGAAGATAAAAAATGTTTGAAATTAAGAATTCATGAGTAGATATGTGCATTTTTTCAAAAGTATTTTAAGTACCAAGATTCCCTGTGATTCTAAAAGGTGCCTGCTAGATAATCCATCACTATTATCCTTGAAGGCAGATTCAGAGGAAATACTATGGGTTTGTGTAGGCAGCACTGACTACATGAATTGGTCTCTTCTGATGTTAAAGTCCAAGAAAGTGATTATCATTGTGTCAATGGCAAAATCTGCAAATCCCTTCTCCAATCCATAGCACCAACACAAAGACAAAAGTTCACGCTCAAGTGGCTGGTAAGCTTCCGGATTAACATTCACTGTTATCACTGTCTTTGAACAAGTGTGATTTTGCAGCAAGTGCTTTAGTCTTTAATATTGTCTCAAAATATATTAATGCCTAATTGATTTCAGTTCAGGTACAGGGACACTTCACAACACTGTTTCTTCAGAGAGGTGTAGACCTTTCCTATGTCAATGGCGAAAACTGACCCAATGTCTCACTCTTCTAGGAAGAAGACTATGATATTGCCCGACAAACATCTAACTAGAAAACGCAGAAAAGCAGAAAAATAAATACATTCACACAATTCACATGATAAATACGCACACGGTTTAACATTTCCACTGACCATTGGCATATATTCTTTTCAGTTAGAAAAATTATTCAAACAGTGATCAGCTGCACTGAATGAACAATTTCTGGTTTCAGACACTCTCTTTCTAGAAAACTGTCATTTTATACTTTGTGTTTGCCATTTGACAGTGCAGCCCTTTCTTCATGTGCAACTACTTTGCGATGGAGGAAGAATTTGCATTTTGTCTTTACACATTGTGAGTATTCCCATTGACTTCAAATGGCCTCGAAATCAACAGAGCTGTCACATACATAAGTCATCACAGTGTCAGCCAGACCTTTAAATGGCAACCACCACATCTAGAAGAATTTGGTCATTTACATACAGCACTTTTGAACCCACAGATGCCATATTCTCATCAGGGGTTTGAAGAGGCGTGGGGAGAAATTAAATCATCATGCGTCTCCATAGGGCCCGCCATGAAATTTAGTCTGCTTTCCATTTCTTCAAGTGAACAGCATTAAAATGAAGTTATTATTAAGCTTAAAGATGGTTTAAATTAGGCTCAGTCTTGTAGTAAAACAGCATTGAAAATATAGAAAACATGGACCCTTACTTATTTCTGATCATACACCTCAGACACTTGTCCTTCAAATTGTTTATATGGTAGTTTCACAATCTCATCAGGCTTCTACTACATGCATGAATATAAAACAATTGTTATGGCAACATGCTGAGACAGTATTTATAGTGCTTCACACAAACAAACAGGTTGATAAACAAAGGAAAGAAAATGGACCTTAAATTACTTCAACTGAAGAGGAAAAAAAACCATATAATGAAATGGAAAATTATGCCACTAAAATTCACTCATGATACATGAGTATCTGGCAGTTATTACTGAAGTCACTCTATTTTCTGCATAAATATATGCAATATGCATATTCTAAAAATTGTTTCAAACATCCAGTTTCATTTTCAATATTTAAAGAGATGGAGAAAAGGATGGGTGGCTAAATTCATATAAGGTGAGACAAAGCTATTTCATTATGGAAAAGGGTATCATAATAGTAATAGATAAAAATATAGAGAGGTAGAAGAATAGTTATAATAAATCATCCTCACATTAGTCAACACCACTTTGAAGAATTATGTGATTAAGCCTGGCAAAATAAAGGAAAATGGACATTTATATTCATCCATAAACAAGTGTTTTGAGTAAATGAAAAGTAAAAAAATCATAGCAATTAACAGAGTAATTAGAGGATAATAAACTGGTGGCAACAAAGTGGTTTTTAGGTGCAACCACCTACTAGATGAATTCCTTATCTCTTTGGTTAGGTAGCAGAAGGGAATAAAAACCTTCTTTGCCACACATACATGTGTAATCTGATTGTATATAATTCTAGACAAGATTGCATCATTGAAATCTGAAAAAAAAAATGAAAAAGCTGTCTAACTGGAAAATGCAACATAAAATTTGGATGCTTCGAAATAGGGATAGATAACTTGAATATGATCCAATATAAATTCTGATCCTGGAGTTTTACATTTTGAACTAGCCATAATAGACAGAAAACAGCAGAAATTATGCAGGTATATGTCCACTGGCCATACAAGTTAAATATCTTGGGGTAGTTTTCAGACAAACATGAATAACTTCAGTTAAACTAAGAAATTTTTCTTTTTACAGCTGTACAGAAATTTAGAAAGATGATATCAGATCTTGAGTTGCTTAAGCATTTTAAGCCACATTTATTCAATGCTGCCACATTCACTGCACGTAAAATTAACACTGCATGACATTGTTTAGAGTGGAGGAATACAGTCAGTGCAGGAACCTCTGTGTGCAGCTGCAGTGAGAGCTGCAGGCTGAGCTTTAAGGACAGGAGCCTAAGCCTGAGTCCAGACTTTATCACCCTTGCCCTGTAAGGGTATAAAAGCCCATGGGGGTTCCTTTGTTCAGGGCCCCTTCTCAAAGTCACCCAGCTCAAGCTGTTATTTTGTTATTTAGTTATTGCACCCTGATTAAATTGTTTTAAGCATCTGAACATCTGAGACTGTGCTCTGGGAAACTTGGGGTGGAGCCAGTAAGGAGACCTGGTCTGAGTATGGGGTGTGTAGGTGCAGCAGGGGTTCAATCCCATATCACTGCCTTGAGGCAGTACAAGAGTAACTACCAGAGAAGATGATCAGGCAGGGAAGTTTCCTTTACATTAGAAAAATAGATTTCAGTATCCTTTATATGACCTGAATGATTTAAACAACACAAGAATGGAAGGCTTCTGCTGCTAGTCTTCTTTGTCACAATTGAACACAAATCTCTATGTTTTGCATTCAGGCAGGCCAACTCATCTAAGATAGTAATTCAAACACAAATTCCCCTCCCAGAAACTGAGGTAAATCTTGATCTGAAACGTTTGTAGCTTGGCACTTAGCATGCTGTTGGCTGATACCTAACATTAACTAAAACTCACGCTGTTTTAACATTGCCAGTTTTGTGTAACCAGATTGGAAGAGCAAGAAGTGCCCTGTGTGTATCTCTGTCCCAGCTGCTTATGTGTGTGCCCCCACCACACTTCCAGGCACAGCTCAGTTGACACAATTCTTTGTGGGGCTGCACTGTCACTAAGATCATTGAACTCACCTGGCTTGAAAAGAAAAGGGTTTTCCCTCAGGGGGGGTTTTGGCCTGCATTGGTTCACTGTTTCAGCCAAGAGTCCAACCTCATGAAAGCTTATGTTAGCACAGCAGAGGAGATGTAGAGGTTGAAATTCTTTAAACAGCTGTCGTCATGGAAGATGACATACCATGAGACTAAAATTTGAGGGGAGCAGCATACTGTATTTTCCCATATGAAACTGATATCGTACCACATTAAATATTCTGTATCTCCAACAAAACTACATTTTTTGGCCATTGTAGCCAATGGGAAGCAGATTTTCGCTACCCACAGCAAAAATTTGGTAATAATCATGAAAACAACAAAAACACCACTAATTTAAAATGGTTAGGTGAAATACACTGAAGATCCTTTCTTACAAAGAAAATGAACTGTTTAATATAAATTTTAATGTTTTTTCCAGGGATTCTTTGAAAAACTCCTATTTGAAATCATTGGCATATGACTGAAAATTGAAATATGTCAGTTATCTTATATTTCTTTATACTGGCATGTGGAGTCCCTCGTGCCATTAAAGGAATTTCCAACTGCCCTTCCCTGGAAAAGTGAAGATTAAAAATACCCCAGGTGTAACAAAAGGCTTCTCCCCCATGTATCCTTGCAGACATTCTGCAATCTTTTCTCTGGGTTTCACAAGCCTATCACTTCTCCCATGCTATCCCCTTTCCCTGTTTCTCTATTGGCTATGGGGCCTGGTGTCCTGTTCCTCTCTTCCCTATGGTCACCCACGAACCTGAGACCCTATATAACTGAGAAAAACCACATGTTCTCTCTCTGGCTCCAGATTCACCTTCAGCACACTGGAATGAATGCTTGCTGGAAATTGATTTGGGGCTGGGAGCCTTCTGCCTGTCTTGCTGAGCTAGCCTTGTAACATGTGTGGATATGTGAGCTTGAATTGCTGCCTGAATAGTTCTCAAGCAGCTTCTCTACGGAGAGGCTGACTGGGATCTAGAAGAGCTGTGGCTGTACCCTGAAAAGACACACTGTTACACTGGTGGGGATCAAAAAGTGTACCAAGCATTCCAGAAAGTAAACATGAATCTAACCCTAATTTAGGGTACTTAATTCTAATTTAAGATATTTTATTATACTCTAAAAGACTAATGGAAAAATCTGACCTGGGGAGCAAAAGTCAGGAAAGATAAGGATATTCTTAAGGCCAGTCAGAATGCTTATTTCAAAAGTATGTCCGTTAAGCCAGCATGATTTCTCAGCTGTTCATTGTGAAACAAAGTGCCTGATAAAGGTTTTTTTCCATTCAGTTTTTTATTTCTGTCTGCCTCGGTATTGTGTAACATAAGCTGTCAGGAGCATTGGAGTTTAACTTTGTCCTGCTCACTTCTTCTTCAAAAAAAGCTCTGTACAAAATAATCAAGATGTACATTGAACAGATTATGAATTGACTGTAGTTATATTTCAGTGTGGGAACTCCGTTTAATGGTGATCAGTCCTCTATGTTATTCAGCACCTCTGTCATTGGTCAAGAATTAAATACAGTATTGATTCCAGTCCATTGTGCAAAGTCATTCAGAAAGAATGGATAATTAGTGGACCAAGACAATTGCATAAACCATTCCTGTACTGCTTAGTAAATTCACAGAATTAATTTAAACACCACTAAATGCAAAGTAAGAAATCTAGAAAGATGCAACTACTTACAGAATGTTGGACTATATCCTGGAAATCTGAGATTCAGATGGGAAGTGCTGGATGAGCAATTTGACACTCATTTTCAGTGGTTTGCATAACAGTCTCCTGCAATGGCAAAAAAAAAGCATACTTGTAACACTGCAGTCAGTTAAGGCTAGCATTTTCCCGCTAGCTCTTTTTTAAAAATGACACCATCAAATTGTTCAGAAAACAAGCCATAAACATATTTAAAGGTGGAGAAAATGTCTTTTTCTGAGAGACTGTAACAATTCCTTCTGTTTACTTTATAAAAATCCAGACAGAAAGGGAATTTGAATGTATTGTATAAACCTTCTTGTGAAGAAATTCTCTGAAGACTGTCCAATCCAGTGGCAAAAAACTGAAACCAGACAAATTCAAATGAGAAATCATGAACACTCTTTGAACATTGGCTGAAATAAGTTAATGAAGAAAACTATCAATAGAAAAGGTTTGTTCCATAACTGTTGATATGTCTGGATGGAAGATTCAACTCAAAAAAAACCAAGTTATAGATCACCATCATCCCTGATTCAGCCCAGAGCATACCCTAGTGGTTGAAATCTCTCCATCTGACATATCAAGGTAAAATGCATGATCTAGTGTTTCCTTTCTGCTTTAAACTGTTAAAATGCCTCCTCTCAGTGCCTGGGGGCTTTTACATGCCATCACCCAATCAAAAAAAAATTATTGTCCTGTGTTAAATGAACTGCTTTTTTTAACATTGTTTTCAGTGTTATTCTTAACAAGGTACAGGTCTTAGATCAATTTTCAGTAAAAAGAAACATCTGCAGCCTCTTACATTAGAGATCAGAGGTTGTTGGTAGACAAAAGGAAGGTTATTATCAGGCTTATATTTTCACTATATTCTCTGATTTAGAAGACCTCTGCATATTATTCTTAAAAGGAATGACATCCTAACCTCCTTTTTTCACTAATAAAACTCTAGAGCTTCAAATATTAGCATGTTTTTCCTGTATAGTTTTCTGGAACAGAGTCCTCTTGCCTTAGTGCGGGGGGAATTCGCACACTGTCTCTAGTCTGTTATGCCTTTCCCGATACTATTTTTTTTTCCTAATGTTTAAGATTTTCTTAAAAAGACAGTACTTCTATAATAACACGGACCCTGTCCAGCCTCTCACAGGGGGTTCCTTTGCTAGCTCAATTGCTTGTGAGGCTTTAAGGGTAGTGTATTAGGAATGGGATAAAGGATCAAAAGAGGCTCTTACCATGAGATGTTCCAAGATGTTTATTCTCCCAGGGAAACCCAGGGGGCAAGAGGAGGTAAGAGAGGTAAGAGAGGTAAGAGGTAAGAGGGTGAACCAGGAAGAGCAGGGGCTTTTTACCCCTGCCAGGGAAAGATAACTGGAACTCAGCCAATTAGGTCAAAGGGGAAGGAAAGGTCAAACTATCTGGTAACATGTTACAGGGGTCTGGGGAAAAACCATTCCCCAGAGGAATACAACACTTCTAGAAAGCAATATGTGTGTCAAATTTACCAATTTAAGTATGGTATACTTTATATAGTACAAATGCACAAATACAAAGACAAGGCCTTCAATACTCGTGCCCTAGAAACCACCATTAAAATACCAGTCAAATAGTGCTCAAATTAGCTTTAGAAAGATTTTGGAATGCACAGTGACTCAAGGCCTGAAGTCTTGCCGTGTCTGGATTTGGGGTTGTGGCTCTGGTCCTGGAATCCACCCCACAGAGACTGTACAATCCACACCATGAAGGTTGGGGTGGGACACAAACTGGGAACGGGACCATCACAGCTAGTACAAAGAGCAGAGGGTCATGTTGGTCAGAAAAATTATTAAAGAGTATGAGCAATGAAATTTTGCCTTTTCCCTGGAGTTTTGCCCACATACTACACTGGGCTGTCTGTCTTTTTTGAATATGAATTTCCAAGCCCTTCATCAGGCAGGGATGACCAGCTCCCTTCTCACCATTGTGTGTCCAAGGAGGAGCTGGGGGAAGCGGCTCTGCTTGCCTCTTGAACAGAAAGGTTCAATGCCACCCACCACTGATACCACTGCAGGAAGAAATGCAAGATTTCAGATAGGATTCAGGAGCACAAAAGGAGAAGTTCCTAATGCAGAATCCAGCAGATGGGAAAAGACCTTGATCAAGAAGGCTGAACTAGAGGAACATATGTCTAGAATATAAATCTTGGCACGAAGTACAAGATATTTTGGACAGGCACTACAGCAAACTTTTACTTGTTGGTTTACTTGTTAGATTTCAAAGCCCTTATGGTATTAAATATGAGACCTCATACATCTTGAATTTATGTATTGTTATTATAGCTGTGTCCAAACTAGCCACATTCTCTTTTTTCAGGTGTACTACTCAGTTTCAGCGGTGGTTTAAGTCTGAGCTCTTTCCACAATCTAGTTACACCTCTCCACATTGTTCCGGTAAGAATTCAGACTGGTAATGTCAGACAGGCAAGATTTCTGGCATTCTTGTCTCCCTCATACTGTCAAAAAGGCAAATAAGATACAGAAGGGCCAGGGCATGTCAAGGTCCATTCCCACTTCAAATAAGCATATCACAGAGCATCTGCAATGTCCCTAAGGCCTTCCCTTCCTCTTTTATCTCCTAGATGGTGATGAGGAAAACAGATTTTGAAAATACCTGGAAGCGTGAATTCACACAATGGATAAATGCTTTTATAACCCTTTAAGCAAAGCAGATTGACAGCTTACTGAAAAAGAAGCACTTCTAAACACAATGCTTCATTAACCAGCTAAAATGAAAACTTCTTACTGCAAATAAAGTGGCATCTTCTTGAGAATTATATTCTAGGAAAATGCTGCAGCTGACATTGTGAAAAGTGACAAAATATTTTGCCTGACAAAATCTTGATAACATTTCATTTTATGTTTCAGAGATTTATACTCGTGGATTCATATTTTCAAGGCCAGAAGGCCCCATTAGATGCCTTACATGACACATATCTTTGAATTACAACTCCTTATTCTTGTACAGTTTTCAACAATTTCTGTTCTACCTAACACCTATCTTTCAAAGCGGTGTCAAGTCTTGAGTTGAGCTGAAGAACTAGGGATGTTATTTCATTTCTTTTATGTTTTCCAATTTGATTTGAAATACTTGCAACCAACTTCTTACCTTGAAACTTCAGTAATTTTTATGGATATTTGGAATATTTAAAATAATTGAAAATAAATTGCACAGAATAAATACTTACTGAAAGAGTAACTACTTTTTAAAATCTGAAGGGTTAGCAGCTATGAAAATGTTAGATGAAAATAGGGAAAATTTTATTTTTGCACAGTGAAAATGAGTAAATATATATGGAGAGTATACTTGAATTAAAACAAATTGCACATCTAGTCAGACTTGGGAGGTTGGCTTCATTTTGTTGCAGACAGTTTTAAATGAAGACTGATAATTGATGAACTGCTTTGTCAGAAAGGCCCACCTTCATCCTATGGGTGAGCAAAATTACATAGCCCTTCAGATTCCCAGTTCCAGGTACACACCAAAATCCAACACATGCCGTCCTTGGTGATACCCTAAATTAGTCTAAGGTGACACTACAAATTCAATCCCTTAGCTGCATAAAGAGCTTTACAGCTGCAAATGCAGACACTGAGTTTGTTTCCTTCAAATTTTCATTTTTACATGGGAAATTAGTCAAGCTCATGCTTGTTTTTTTTTTCCCAAACAGGCATAAAACTTTATGTACATTAAAAAAGGATGCAACTGAATAGCAACCAAACTAAACTTGTGAATTGAATAGGGATCTTGCCAAATGCTATAATGAAACTTCTACAGGCCATCAGTTAGAATAGATGTAGCTAAAGATTTTTTTAGCAGTTAAAATATGCAAGCATGATTTTGAGATTCTCTTTAATTTTCCCTCTAATATCAACCTCATGAGATACTCAAATGCTTAATTTATGTGATAATGTAATTCATATCTCTTTGTCTGTGGGTTAGCATTAATGCAATAAAGGAATGCTAATAATTTCAGAAATGTTTTGGATAACTTCCTTATTGGTCTTAATTGGTGATTTTAAATGGGACAATAAAGGAAAGGTTTACAATAGCTGCTTTCATATGACTTAAATACTTCATGGAATTCATCCCGGATATGTAATGCAAGGAATTTCTGTACTGCCCTTCTAGTCTTCAGTGGAATGAGCAAACAGCAAAATATTTACCAAAAAAATGCATAGTCACAGCCCACCAATATATTTTCACTAGTGTCTGCCTGACAGTAGATTTTTATCTTCTGCATGACAGATGAAATTAGACTCTGAAAAGAAATATTAAATACTCTCTTCCATATTTTAATATACCAGCAGAATCAAATATTGCTTTGTTTTCTCTATCTTTAGTGTTAGTTTTCCATTTATTTAGGTTTTTCCCATATTAAGGATGTTCTAAGGTTTCATAAGAAAGCTATTTTAGCAGAAAGTTTTTTTCTATTTGCGCCCTTATATTACCAGTAATATCAAAAGAAGGAAGGAGTGTGGTAAGAATTTAAAATAAATGTATCAGGACTTGGTAGGCAAGTGCTTTGTCACATGCAATACTGGGAACTTTCTTTTAAAAATTATTTAGAAGAAGTAAATAAATAATACATATGGGAATAAAGGTAAGAATAATTATATTTCCTGAGTACAAAACAGTGGATTAGCTACTTAGCAAAGTATCTAGTAATCTTTTAACTACATTTTATATGCAATATAAAACATGCAAAGTTTTACAGAGTAATACACTTGATCCAGTTTACACTTCAATGAGTTTGCAGTGTTTGAGGTATATATCAGATTTATCTAAAAGAACAGGAACACCTAGAAAAAACAGCAATTTTAGCAAAATATATTGTGCTGGAAATGTATTTAGTGTCTCTGCAAATGTGCAAAGAAACAATGAGCCTCATAGATATGATTTCAAATTTTTGTCTACCAGAGTAAAAGATTTACCAGATTTATATTTACAATCATGGGATGCACACAGGAAAAAAAAAAAAGTAATCTCAAAAACTTCAACCTGACATCATAACACCACAATTCAATTGAAAATTGCTTATGCTTTCTTCCTCATTTTTGAATTATTTTGAATTAAAATCAATACCAAAAAGATATTGGTAAAAATTGCAATTGCAGTTTCTTTAGTAGGAAAACAAGATTTAGGAAATTCAGTTTTCATAGTTTATGTTTATAAGCCTACATATTGTGTGGGAGTGCCTTAGCAAACATCTGTCACGGATAATAGATTGCTTTGTCCAATAGATTGTCCAGTTTACAGAACAAGCAAAGCCTGTAATTGTTTATACCTAAGATTTCAACAATAGTCTCAAGTTAAGTATTATGTTTCAAACATGGAAAATACAATCATATGGAAAAGATTAGTATTTAACAATGTAAGATATTTTTATCACATTTTCATTTTTTTACACACTGCTTGTTTTCATTAGATAATAAAAAAGGAACTCGCAAAACCCACACCAGGCTAAATTTTTCAAATAATTCAGACATAGCAGTATATGCATGTGCAATTATTGCAGCTACATGAAGAAATCCAATAACTGTATACACAGACAGTGAATTGTGCATACTTGCAGATATAATTATGCTGTCTCTATATCTGTTAAAGTTATTGCCTACATGTAGAAACTAGGCGTGCAATTGCATTTGCATTTTAAACAGACATGCATATGGCTAAATAGACATAAAATCAAGCTCAAAATCCTTAACCTCTATCATTCATAAAGAATATTATTGACTTAATCAAAATATGAAGAATTAAAATAATGGAAAGAACATGACAGTTCCCCTTCACTAAATTTGTAGATCTTTATAGGTCTGAAGAATGTTCCTTAATAATCTTTACCTGTGTGAAAATAATCTTTATCTTTGTGAATCAGACAGATTTTTTCTATTTTGTCCAGACAAATATAATTTTTCATGCAACATTACAGAGGGAGTTATGATCAGAATTTATCATGGAGTTTCTGTCTCCTGCTTCTGCTGCAGTAGATCTTTTTATTTGGAGATATTTCACTAGCATCTGTGCTCAAGGACCAGGCTTCTGTTGGTGTAAACTGCAGTAGGATGGCTAATTATGCCTGTCTATCTCTTTCCCAGGCTGCAGTGGGTAAGACCTGGTTCTTTTATTTAAAATCAAACCTTGTCCTGAGTTGGCACTGGCCAAACACTAGGTACCCACAAAAGGTACTAGGTACTCACTCACTCTCCTGCTGCAGCTGGACAGAGGAGAGAAAATTTAACAAATGGTTCAGGAGCTAAGGACCAGGGAGGAAATACTCATCAATTATCATCAAGGGAAAGACAGGCTCAACTTTGAGATGCAAGATGAATTTATTGCTAACAAAATCAGAGCAGGATAATGAGAAATAAGAGAAGAACTTTAAAACACCTTCTCCCACCCCTCCCTCCTTCCCAGCTCTACTGCCTACCCCAGAGACACAGGGAGATGGGAATGGGGGTTATGGTCAGTTCATCACACTTTGTTTCTCCTGCTGCTCAGGGAGAGGAGTCATCATTCACCTGCTGCACCATGGGGTCCCTCCCACTGGAGACAGTTCTCCATGACCTTCTCCAATGCAAGTCCATCTCATGTGCAACACCTCTCTGAAAACTGCTGCAACGTGAGTCCATCCCACAGGAAACAGCACCCCTCAGACTGCTGCGGCAGGGGTCACTCTTCCATGGGGTGCAGCCCCTTAAGGACAGGCTGCTCCAGCATGGGAGCAGGACCCCACTCTCCACAGGTCTCCCACTGGATCACAGCCTCCTTCTGGCATCCAGCCACTCCAGCATGGAGTTCCTCCATGGGCAGCAGGTGGATCTCTGCATCCCCTGAGGATCCCCATGGGCTTCACCATGGTCCTCACCACAGCCTGCAGAGGAATCTCAGCTCCTCCCCCTCCTTCTTCACTGATCTTGGTGTATGCATAGTTGTTCTCCTCATATGTTCTCATTCCCTTCATCTCTAGTCACAATTAAAACTCCTCCACAAGTTTTCTTTTGTTTTCTTCTTAAATCCACTATCACAGAGGTGTTACCATCATCTCTAATTGGCCCAGCCTTGGCCAGCAGTGTGTCCATCTTCAGAGCCATCAGGGATTAGCTCTGCTGGACATAGTGGAAGCTTACAGCAACTTCTCACAGAGGCCACCTCTTTGGCCCTCCACTATCAAAAAGCAGGCCATGCAAAGACAATACGCTTCTAAATTTCTTACTCCCATGGTTTTCTGTGAAAATTTTGCAAAGCCTAAGAATCAATTATGCACTTTTTCTGCCCTGTTAAAAGGTTAGGAAATCTTACCACTCTCCTTAATTGAAACAAGCATGAGGTTCTAGCCTTCACTCTTCTAGAAGATTCCTCAGCTAAAAGTTTCTATCCATTTATATATTCAGAGATCATTGGAATGAGGAAAACCTGCGACTGATATCTTAATGTTTGAGTCTTCTTGTGTGTAAGGGACTGGACTTTTGACATTCCTCAATATATACATTTTAAAAAGTTTGGCACTAGGAATATATTCTCCTCTTTCTGAGAATAATCTGGGGTATCCCGAATACCTGCCAACCATTCTGACTAAAATAGTTATTTCTTTTAGGGTGTTAGTACCTGGAAGCCTACCACAAGTCAGATCTCTGTTGTGTCAATGAAAAATAAACATACAAAAAACTCACCCAAAATACAACCAAACAAAATTAGTCTCCAAAAGTCACTTTTTTTGTATTCCTAATACTCTGGAACAGCTATAACAACAAATTCTCAGCTTTTACTGGGCTTCAATATGGAGTTCATCAGCTTAAACAGCTGAATTAATAAACATTTTGGAAACAGCATTCTCTCACGTTCTACCATCTTTTATTTAGAAATCAGCACACAACATTCTCAAGTGTCCCTGAACAGAGTGCTCTCAATATTTATGAATCACATGTTTGCAATGTCAATACAACTTTCATGTATATACTGTTAGTATACTAGATCATTAAGTGCTTTTAAGCATTGTTCCAAATCCTTTCCTACAGCTGCTGACTCTTCTCACGTTCCAGCAAAAAGCATTCTGCTCAGAGTCTTCATCTTGACTGAATCCAGTATTCCCAGTAATGGCAATGTTTCTGCCAGTATAAGTATTAAGCTTAATAGTGGAGAGCACAAATGTCACTATACATCTTCACAGGTCAAGGTGAGAATTTGCTCTGTAGTTTGTTTGTTTACTTTTTTTACAAACTTATTTACTCCAAAAGTCCCATAATGTGCAACTCTTTCATTTCATAAGATGGTGCATTCATTCATCACATTTCAATTACACTATTGCTTGGATATAACTAAAAATTAATAACCTCTTACACTGTGTAGCATATTTTTTTATATTTCAATTATGAACACAATCTGCTGAAATGTAGACAGTGAGCCTGTATAGGAGAGAACAGTTAATTACTTATTCTACAAGATTAATGAAAATTAGCACAAAAAATTCTCAGCTGTTTGACACTTTGGTTTTTTCTGCAGAGAATGCATAAATATCGTTTGGAGTGCACATTTTGTCCAGTGTTAGGACTGAGTTTTACAAAAAGTTGTCTCCTTCAAAAATTATTTTGTAAGGGTACTGGCAACAATATGAAAAATAGCAGTAGGTTTATTTTTTTAAAAAAAGTTTTCACTTTATATGTTTCATCATAAATCAAGTCTTGTAAAACAATTTGGGATTTTTTTTTCTTCTATTCAGCTCTTGTCATAAGGTTGAACTTTTTGGGTTTGTAATCCTCTAGCTAACAGCTGGTCCTTGTCTTTTTTAATTCATGGCCTTTCAAGCAGTATGTTAACACCCTTTGAAATTAATGCCTGCATCTCCCATTCACAGTGAAACCTCTGAGATCAGAATGTTGTCTCTGCACACAGCTGGGAAAGTATGGACTGTACATAGGATTAAAAACTAGGCAAAACAGTGAATGTTAGCATGTTCTTTCTCTGAAGATACTAACACAAATCCTGTGAAAGATGAGGCACATAACTCAGTTGATACTGTACTGTTAATTAAGAGTTTGATCTGCATGGCAACAACAGTTTCAGATTTTTCGTCTCCCATCATCATTTCTCGTTTATGTCTGAAGAGAAGATGAATGAAATCTTTGACATCCCCAAGCTAAGATTTCTTAAAACATATGAAAAACTTGAAACATTTTTAAAACCCTTCAATTATTTTTAGTTATGACTTTTACATATGTGTATCTTAAAAAACATGTATGCAATGAGATAGTTTTAGTATGTTTGTCATGAAATATAGAATGCTTTGGTACATTTGCACATTCTAGGTCACTACTTTCAGAAAACTATATATCACAAAATATAAGGTAATGGTACTCACAAAAACAATGTGACTCAAAACTACATGAATGGTAGACGAGTGAAAGTAGAAGGGTGAAGGTAAGAAAAATCTTAAATGTCTTGCATTTACCAGTGTTTGTGTAGTACCCTAGTTCTGATTTTTTATTTTTCCAGCTCATAAAGGTCAAGAGAGCACTAAAGGGTCACCGCATGTGTACTGACAGGCAGATCAACCCTTTTTCATTGCTTTTCTTTTTTAAACATTGAATCAAACTGAGGACAAAGGCTGGACATTTTTACATTTAAAAGAGGAAATAAATGTTTAAACTTCTACAGAAAAGGTCAATGTATGACTTGTAGAAATTGCCAGACTGACAATATTGAAAACCAAAATCCTTGTTTAGCCATGGAATAAATGTTGTTCAGCAGCAATTATGGACACTAGTTCTGATTTTTTCTGCCACTTTTAATTGGCATAATATCACTAACTTCTACAGAAAAAACCTGCTTCATCCAAGGTGAAAAATAAAAAGGGGTTATTATTTTCTGTCCTTTTAGAATACAAACAACCTGATACACCAACAGTCTGGGTACTGAATAGGCAAAGACATATAAAATCAGTTATTTTTGTGATTTCCATTCATTTTGACTTTTCAATGAACTAAGAAATAATAAAAAAAGCAAAATATTTTAATGTCCTCAGCGCATCCATAGAGTATGTGAGCCCACTTTTTAAAGAGTGTGTCCTGGGTTGTAGTATAGAATATGCAAAAGTATTCTATCACCATCTTCACAAACTGCTGAATCCAATTGTTGAAGCAGTGTTTCCCACACCCCCTCCCCCTGGACTATCTTATGTTAATGGCCCATCAGATGCCTTGCTGTGTGACTCATAGATAACTGCCTCCGGGAACAATCTCTTGCTAATGGGCCATCAAAGACTCTTCTGCATCACTCACCATCCCATTGTGAGATGCTCCGCCCAGGGGGGAGGAGCCAGGCATTCTCACTTGGATATAATCTGGGATTTGGGCAGCCCTTACCCACTGGATTCCCAGAGGACCAGAGCTACCAGACTTTTCTACAGGATCACAGCTTCAGGAAGACCACCTCATCTGGACTGCTTCCATCACCCGGATCAGGTTGTATTCTGACTCTGTCAGTGGTCTTTTGTATTATTTGATTTATTTTTATTCTACCTTTTCTTTTCTTTCTTCTTATTAAATTATATTTTCTGACTTGGAGCCTCTCACTTGGTTTGTTTTCAAACCACTACAGAGTGTTTGAGGTTGGGAGAGGGAAGCAGGCAAAAAAGAAAAAGGATGAAGGATAAGTAGAACATAATGGACAGAATCCTAGACATGATACATTTTTTCTCAACAGGAAAAAGTAATTATACAAAGTGCAAGATTGACTTACACTATTATATGTCCTCTGACATAATTTGTTTCTATTCTCAAATATGGGCATTACACCCATAACTGACTGACTTTATGAGGGTTTTTTGAATCTAATTAAAATTTGGATCCTTTCTTTATTATTTATTTCAAGGTAATATTCTGCCTTGAGGCCATCCTGCCGCCAGGGAAGTCTGTGAATGTGAAATTTAACACCACGTGAAAAAAGCTGGGTACTTTTTTGTATAGACAGGTTACACTTGGGGATGGTTGATCATTGTGTTCTTCCTTCTGTGAACTTCAAGACAGATATATCATCACTTGATGAAGATGAGGTTGTGCATAAGAGTCTTCAAGGCTTTCTAACTCACATGATCTAGCTGTTCCCTATCACAGTCTTATCATAGAATTAGTTATAAACTTAGATTCTACTTCAATGGAGTTGATTCCATTACTTCTATCAGAATGACATTCCTCATTCCTCTGATAGTTCCTTTAATTTCTGACTTAAATTTTATAACAAAGCTTTGTTTTTGTGCCAGCGATGTCTTTTAGATTAATTAGTTCTCCTCCCTCCCTGCTGTTTATTCCCCTCTGGTGCATTTAGAGAGCAATTGTCCCTTCTCAGCCTCCATTCTGTGAATTTAAGCCAAGATCTTTTTATTTGCTATTGCAAAATGTGCCCTCCAGTCCACTGATTACCCTGAACAGAAATTCATTTTAGTTCTTTAGTACAGAGACTGTTTTCTGTATTTTAATATTTTATCCTATTTCAATTACCTCAATTCTTTCTATTTCTTTCTTCAAGATATCCCAGCACAAGTTACTAACTTGGTGTGTTCAACACTATGTATAAGACTTAATGACTACAGCACAAAAAGAAAATTAGTGAAAGTATTAAGTAATGGTTCCAAAACTGAGTCTTGAGAAATTTCAGTCATAACTTTCTTCAGGTTTTTTCATAATTGTAACTTGGTGTCATTCTTTTCAACCAGTCTCAGGTTTACTTTCCAATTTTAGTACTAATCCTGTTTGTTGGCTGGTGCCACAGCATTGGCTTTAGCTTTTTATAGGTAGATGAAGTCTACTGTCTGCCTTGTCTAAAAGTAACAGCTCTTTTGTAAATGACCATCTAACACAATTAGTACCATCTACCTACAGCAAACTCATTTAATATTTGCTTTCTTTTCCACAAAACTTCAAATTTTCCATTAATTTTTCACTTAAATAATTTATAGACTTGATTAAAAGTGAGGTTGGGTGAATTCTTTCATATTTGTCCAAACTATTTAATCCTTCTTTATTAATTATGCGTATATATGTATGTGACCTTTCAGTAAGACTCACTTGAGTCATTATGTTGCCTGCTCTTCCCACGTTCTGGGATACCCAGAAGCAGAACTTCAGTATAAAATAGTTTAGGGGACATAGGCTTATAGTCAATCTCTGTTTAGCAAAAATGGGTCACTCTATGACTTTTCTGCTGATTTATGCATAGGCCTAAATCCAAAAATATCCTTAAACTGAAAAGATTTCTATCCAGATACAGTATTGCAACAGCTCATCCACAATGTAGACACCACAATTTGCGAACTTACCTGCTACTTAATGCATGATATATTTGGCCATTATGTAGCTTCTTTCCTATTATTTTTTCAAGATGAATAAGACCACAAGTATCTTGAGTGCACCAGTGAAAACATTACTAAGCCACTGCATCAGGTAATATAAATAAACTTGCAGCTTTATCCTTCAGCTACCATGGACCCAGCAAAAAAACAGAAAACAGTTATGAAATCTTGTTTGCTGTGCAGTCTGTTAACCCTTACTTGTAAATAAACCTCACTTGTCCAACTGAGATCAGAAACAGAATATATAAAGCTGAATGTCTGGATCTGAACAGTGATGTGTATGTGAATCACTCTTTTATCATAAAAGGAAAAAGCTAATCCTTCCTGAGGAAAAAAAAAAAGGGGAGGGGGGGGCATTAACAATCTGTTTCACACTTCATTTAACAGCAAGCATCAACAGGCACTGGTTGTAATGGAGCTCACACTAACCTTTCTTGCCTTCTGTCAGCTCTCCTTTTCCCAATAGGGTGCAGGGAGGAAACAGGAGAAATTAAAAAAAAAGGGGGGAGGAGGAGCTGCAATTGGCAGAATGCATAAATACGTGGGAAGAAGAATTCCAGGTTGTTATCTTGCATATCTGGGTAACTGCCACATTCTGGAACCTTAAACGGCAACTAAAATTGTGTATAACTTCCTGTATAACCTGGAGACTATCTAAAAAGTCTCAGCCACAGCAGAGCAGCTTCAGAACTTATTTCATAACTGAAAAGGCTGCCTGAGGGTGCCTTCAAACAAACTCCTTATGTGTGGGCTCAAAACAAACCTGGTGCTGTTGTATTTATAGATCATTTCTGGAGTAAGTCTAAAGGAGGCTGCATGTTCTGCTGCTTAGAGCCAAAGGGCTGGGAATAGTCTCTCCAAGGGATACCAGGTGCTACTCCCAGTAGTGCCATTAACTGACCTCTTTATTATGCCTCAGGCTGCTCAGCTGAAAAATTGAAAGCTTTTTAAAAATAAAATCAAGAACTCTGAGAAAATCAACAATAGCAGAGTTTCAGGCAGGTCATGAAGTCAACTGATGGCAGTTCTATTCCTGGCTCTGAACTGTACTCAGCCGAACCTGGATAAGTTATTTAGGGCAAGCTCACACCACACAGCTCAGCAGAGAGCACTGAGTTGCCTCAGGGGAAACCAGGTTCAGAACCAGAAACTAGATAGTTGCAGCAGGATATTGTTCCACCTGAGCTAGCTCACTAATTATCTCTAATTTGGGCTAATTAGCAGACAAGCAAGGCTAAATCTGCTAAACTGACTCATGTGCACAAGCAAGTCCCTGAAATGCTTTGCCCTGGGTTGGACAGCTATACCAACCAGCCAGGATCTTTCTTAACCCAGCAATTATGCTGTGAGCTGCACCCTGAAGTCATTGTACCTAATAATTGTGCACTTTTTTTTTATTGTTTCGGGTGTTTTGGGGGATTGATTTGTTTCTTTTTTGGTGGGGGGGGCATGGTTTGGTTTGGCTAGCTGAAATTTCTGATTTAAGATCTGTTCACACCTTTTTCAAAACACTGATAAAGAATCCTGTACAAAGTCAGTCTTAAATACCAAATATGGATTTACTTTCCCATAACTTTGAGCAAGAACAGCAGTTTCAGTAATAAATTAATTATAAATAACATAAATAATTTAAATTATATAAAAAAATATAACTTTTAGAAATAATAAAGGCTAAATAAAGAAATATATTTCCAGTGAACATGAAAATCGTATAGGTTTTGGAGACATTGTCAATACTTGAGAGTTGTGAGGTAGATCCTTAACTTCTTTAAAAGGAATTTCAATTTTCACTCAAGTCTCCAGCAAGTCTGAGATGAAATCAAGCAAAAATATGAGGGTCTCGCTCTTCAATGCCATGCTTTTCTTTTTGGAACACCTGAGCTCAGTGTTGCCTCTTCAGTCCTCCCCCATTCAACTACTCATCCACTATACTCAGGCCATTGATTTGAATTGCATGATTTAAAGGAGTGTCGGCTGCCAAACACAGCCTTTTATTCTCTTCCAATGCTCATGTGCAAGTCCTAAGAGCAGTCAAGAGGCTGATGCCAAAGCTCACTCTATGAATCAGCAGTTGGGCTGCTCCCTCACAGCACAATCTAAAGCACTCTCAGACAATAAGGAATGAAGGCAGGGGCACGTTAAAGTATTAGCTCTAATAGCGTTTGCCCTAATGTTTTCCATAGAAATTAGATTAGTCACAAGACCTTCTCCAGCATTTTAAAATCATCTAGTAAGGAGTCTCCTATTTTTGCTCAGATATAAAATATCTCTTTCTCTGCTTCTCTTTTATTCATTTCCATTAGCTGAAAGCAAGGAAGAAAAAATCTAACTCTATCCATTAGGATGTTTCAGCTGTTGTATATAGACAGTTATTATTAAAAGCATCTAATAATTTCAAGTTGGTTGTAAAAATGTGTGTTCTGACATGTATGGCTACTTGACTTTAGCTAGTCATTTTAAGCCTATAAAATGTTTCTGTCATTCTCATTTTGTTTGTTCATAAAACCATGATGATTTTGGAAATTCATTGGTAGAACTTATAAATCCCAGAGCTAGTGTGGAACTCTTATGTTAACAACCAACCATTTAGCTGTGGAATAAGCCATACGTCAGCAAGGATGGTGTTACAGTCTCCTCAAAGCAAGTGGACCACTGGAGACTCTGTTTATACAGGAGGACTTAACAGGAAACACAGATTCGGGCTTGAAGCAATGAAGCTGGGGAAAGAAGGATACAAATAGCAGCTCTTAAAAAATTGAAGCTTGGAGAGGAGTTGTTAAAGGCTTGTTTGCAGAGAGATTATTTTGCATTTTAAGTTCACATGAAACAAGATTAAAGGAAACCTTAAGCAGTGTAATTTGGAGGAGGGAAATTTTCTGTACACCCTATAGCCAGGGACTCCTGAGAGAATTTCTAGGACTTTTCCAAAAGGTAACACAGGTAACATAAATTCTCCATTTTTAATTTCACAGGCACTCTTAAATATTTCCAGCAGAAGTTAAAAAAAAAGAAAAACAAAAAAGGAGAAAAGGAAAATATTGACTTGCATAAGTATATCAAAATATCATAGTGTGTCAGAAAAATAATCTCTTTTTTTTTTATCCCTTATACTAATTACCACAAAAAATACTTGTCTAGGAACTTATCCACATATTCATATGATATGAAGTATCTAAGGTAAACCTGGCCCAAACCAGAAATCAGGAATTCTAGCAGCCCAACCACAAAACAGCCAAAGAGCATCAGGAGTCAACGATAGTTTTCAAGACTGGAGCCAACATATCAATAGATGCGGAAAGACTGATTTATACAATGGTTAGCCTGAGACTCTACATCACACTCCACTGCAAGGTAAAAAACTTGCTTTGATTAGCCTCTGTAAAGTCCACTGCCATTGTGTCCTACCCCTATTTTTTTCCCTGACTTCAATGCAAGATTAACACTTAACCTCCACTGAACAAACCATTCCACAATATGTAATGATATTCTATCAAGTTCTAAAGGAGAGATGATACAGCAATTTGTTAGGCTTAAAGGAAATTTAAGAATTTCCCAAGGCTCCTAATAAGGTCTGGCCACACACAGCAACCTGGAGTGGCTTCATCAGGAAACTGTTATCCAGTCCTTTGCTACAAGAAGAAAATTTTGTGGCACTGGGATTGACAGCATCAACAGCATTCACATGTACACGCAGCTGTCACAGAAAGCCTGCTACTTGAATTTACATCAAAAGAGTGCTACACAGTTGCCTCTATAAGACAAAAGAGAAGGAACTATTCAAAGCCAGTACCAAACTATAACATCATTAGGAAAGTGCGATGAACTCATAGCTGAGTTAAAATTTAGAAATGGCACAGAGCTTTGGGTTTCAGACCATTGTTGCATTTTGGTAGCAACTATGCATAATAAATTACAGAAATCATAATTCCTTGGTATTCATTTGAAACATTAATCTAAACCCAGAGTAATGCTTGGTGGGTTTTGTTGGTTTTGTAAACACCAAAAAAAAGATGTTCTGCTCTCTGACCAAAGTAAATCAGTTTCAGACATGCTTTGATTTTTGTCTATTGAAATACTTGCTAAAGGTAAATACAAATTTTTATTTCTATATATTTGTATCGAAAATATTATTTTATATTGTTTTAGGGGAAGAAAAACCACAAAACCCCTGAAATTCCTTATGAATAACATGGTAGTGATGTTGACTAGGTGTTAGAATTACCTTTTGTGAGCTGGAAGAACTCGCCAGTAGTGCTGATGATAATTTTCAAATTAAAAAAGTTTCATTTGTATGTGATGATTTGCTCAACCCAAACACTTAATCCAATACATCTGCTGTTGACAAGATCTCACTGGAATCCTGCCTGAATTTCTGGAAGGGTACTAGGCTAGGGACTGAGGACACAGTTCTGTTAGTGTTTCAAGTTCTGAAGATAACCCAGCAAAGTAGAAATCCAAACTTTTTGCCATTTAAATGTGATAATGTATATTTCTCCATAGTACCCCCCAAACCACTGAAGGTAGAAAAAAATATAATATTCCTTGGGACACTGCTCTGGGAATTTATGGTCAGTTTATATAGTCAATACACAGCAGTCATCCTCTTGGCCATGTGCAAATACTATTCACCTACTGCTGTTTCACCAGACAAGAATCACCTGCTATTTGTGCAATTAGTGGCATTAGTGTTGTTTAAACAATTAAGCCCCTCTTCTACACAGAGGTTGTTAGCTCAGGCACAGCACTATAGAGCGAACTGCATCTGATTACCCTGAGCAGCTTAACACTTTTTAAAATGCCTTGTCCTGTTTTTCTGTCTGCTGTTTGTAAGATATCTACAGTCTTCCTGATTATATTTCAGACTCATACATAATGTTAATAGTCTGAGCTTTACTGCTCTAACCAAAGAATCAACGTATGGCAATCATGGTAACTCACAACTAGACACCAGATTTCTGTCTGCAATCAGGTATCAAACATTCAAAAGAACTCTTAGACAATAACCTTATTATACAAACATTAAAATTAAATCTCTATAACAAGTAATTAAAGAAGAATAGTCTATGCTCAGGTTTTTGGGACAGGAAGGGAAGCTGCTATTCACCACAGATTTTTCTTTTACATCCTATATATGGCTTTGTACATCCTCATCAAAAAGCCATAGGTAAAAGAATTAGAAATGCTCTTTCAGTTACTTCTTGATCCAGAAATGACTTATGTTAAACGAGGAATTGTGCTTACTTCAATGGGCTTTAGATCACCACTATTATGATGACTTCATCATCATACAGAAGTACAGAAGATCTACAAGAAATGGAGATGTTGTACATTTTTTAGAATTCTAAGATTGAAAAGTGAAATTAAAAGCCATTCAGGCTGAAGGAGGAATGTTCTTCAAAGTCTCTGAAATGACATTCAACACTTGAGCATATAAAATAGCAAGTGATTATCCTATCCCTTTGAAATAAAAAGAATGTTCCCATTTATTTTCTGAATTATGAATGCAAGAGCATCTGATCCATAAAGCCATGTTGTTGTATTCTTTATTAAATCTAGAAGTTTAACAAGCTTATCACAAGATGTTCCCTTGTTATCTGTTCCTGTCCTTCTTTTTCCTTCATGTATTTTTCTGAAGATAATATTAGAGAATTAAAATACAATAACATGGCTAAAAATGGCTAAAGAGTCATTAGTTAATCTTTTATCAAGTGTCCAAAAGACAGCAAGTAAGGAATGAAGTAGAGTTGTTGTGTGGTGGTGAGAGACTCCATATGATCATCTGCTGTGATAAATAAGTAGCTCTGTAGCTGATGAAAAACTGATAGGTGTCACTCACTCAACTTCAAAAGGACTCCAGATATGCTCCCCAACAGTACTGTTTTATCCAGGTTGTGATGTTACGGTCTGGATGGACAGCTAGTGCACCGAACATTGGTGAGATCTTGGAGCTGACGGCCCATGCTTCAAGGTTGGTTACAAATTATGTTCTTTAAGGGTTTATAGTGCTATTGCCTGCGTGTAATATCTTCGCCATTGGTCTGGAAGAGATGGAATTCACACTCATGCAGTCTGTGGATAACAGCAAAGTGCTCCATGGATCATTGGGTCACCATCTAGAGGCAGAAGCACATATCCAAACTGGAGTAATGCAACAGCAGGAAGTCTATGAAATTCAACAGGAGCAAATTCATAATCCTGTACATGGGAGAGAAAGATGTACTCAGCTGTACAGGCTGAGACTGACTTGGGGAGAAACTCTTCTACACAGAATCTGGGGGCTCCACAGACAGCTGTCAGTGTCCTGGATGCACTGCTCAGCCCTCTCAGGGTCTTGGTGCCAGAGGGGCTGTGTTTGAGGCTAATTAGCTGAGCAGAGCTTTAGTGGAAAAGGAGCTGTAAGAAGACACAGCCAGACTTTCCACCCTCTGACTCTTAGGAGCTGATCTCAGTCGTGTCTCTCTCTCTCTTGGTCACAGACTGACCTATCCAGGCCTGTGCCTGTCCACGGCCCCCTGAACCTCACCTGATGGACAAAACAGCTAAGGCTCAACTGATTTCCCAGCTTGACCTAGGACCTGCCCTGTCACCACGGATTTGTCAGGCCACCACCAGGCTGTCCTTGAGGCTGGGGACCATCTCCAGGCCTGCCCCACTGACCCCACCCCTGTAGTGTGGGACGGATGCTGGATGGAGAGGCGTGGCCCTGCAAGCCTGGGCACTGAGCTCAAATTTCCTATTTCTCAGGGAACAACTAGCCCTCACTGTGCCCTGACACAGACAGCTGAGCATGACCCACTGTGTGTGTCCTGGCAGCAAGGAAAAACAGCAGCATCCTGGACTGTATCAACAAGGAGCACACCCATCAGGGAAGGGATTGTGCCTCTTACTCCATGACATTTAACAGCTCTGAAAAACTGTGTACAATCTGAAACCCCAGAGTGGACAACTGATCAATGAACTGGAGTGAATTTAGTGGTGGGAGACCAGGATGGCATTGAGATAAAGTGCTTCATGCCCCATGAGGAGAGGCCAAGGGCTGGGATTTGCAGTCTGGAGCAGCAGTGGTTTCAGGAATAGAAACTTTTCATTCTTCAGACATTTTCAAGACCAAACTGAGTAGTTTGGCCAGAATGACCGTGCCTTGAGCAGGAGGTTGCACTGGCACCTCCTGATGCCTCTTCTAACATGCCTGGTCATATTGTCCCAAGAGAACATTCTTCCAGGAAGCAATGCTCATTTCTCTGTGATCTAGCAAGGATAGTGGTGCATAAGGCCCAGGAAGGTATTTGGTAATGGGCATTGAATGGAAGAAACACCATTAATCTGAACTCTTGTGCCTTTGACAGTATCCAGCTGACACTGTGGATGTTAATCAGCTCCAATGGTGTTAGGGCATCGCTAGTGACTACTGACATTTCATGGAATGCCTAGAGAAAATGACATGGAGGACTAGTGCTTGAAACACAGAAGGCTAGAATATCCTTCAGATCAAAGCTGTGCAGAGTAAAAATTTCCAATATAACTTTTCTCCCTGTCAGTGCACAGCATCTCGCAATTTTTAGGACATGTTGAACCTCCTGCACATGCACAGAACAAACCACATTGCACATCTGCAGATGGTTTGATGCATGTGGAGCTGGTTTGCAGTATATTGAAGAATTCCAGATGTGTGGTTCTTGGTTGGCAGATTATGACCTACTAGGGCCTGGAAAAATACATTAAGTTTTCAAAATCCTTGTATAGAAAAACTCTGCCCAAAATAACCAGAACATGTTGAAAATAACCAGGACAGAAAACTGAAATATACTGTAACACTTTCAGAATACTTTAGCCACTGCCTCACTCTGCGTCCCAGCCTCCAGCAGTGGCATGTGCTGTATGACTCCTGAGCAATGACAGATAAAAAAGGTCTACTATTTCTCCTCACATGTACAACACCTGCCCACTTGAAGGAATTTGCAGTTTTCCCCACTTCAGAAGATTAGAGATTTTGCATAAAATTTGACAGTATTGCAGACTTAGGATTGAACACCTTCTCAACAGTACCAGTCAGTACATACTTCCAGATGCTTATATAGCAGTCTAAAGAGGGGCCTGACAGTCTTACCACATACAGATCTCTCTGCCCACAGCCATTTAACATGGAGAGCAATGGCTCTCTACCCTTAGCTGATCTAAAGGCAAGAAAAAGTAGTGAAAATCTATAAAGCTGGAAACACCTGAAGGGCTGTGGGGTTTTTTGCGCATCATTCAGTGCCTTGAGGTGTGCAGTCTCTAACCCTGGCGACATGGTCATAGTTTTCTGTTGTTACCTACAATTCTCTCTCTTAATATCATGTATTTTCTTTCTAGTGGTTACTGCACAGTCCCAGCAAATTCAGCTTCAGAAAGTCAGTGACACCTGCCACTACAGTTAGGGAGAATAAAACCAACTAGTACATTGAATGGCTTATTCAGAGATCCTGTAAGAAAGAAAAACTACAAGACTACTTCCACAGCTGTTTTTCTGCATACTGGAACAAAAACAGGATGTAAGGTTTTTGTATATAACTTTTGTCCTAGCTAAAGCCACCCTGGTATTACAAGGAAAGGAAATAGGAACATGAAGTAAAGGTAATAAAATAGAAAAACCCCTTTTTTTCCTGAAAAGGCAAACAAACAATTAATGCCAGAAGGTACCATCAAGGACTGCTACAGGATGTCCCCTTCCATAAAGGAAACCTACTAGAAACGAAAAACAGCCCAATTATCCTAATTTTAGAGGGTTCTTCCTTTCAGTATAACCAGACAAGGAAAGACAGGAACTAAGGTTGGTGTAATAATCTGTTCCGAGTTTTCGAGAACTACATGCACAGATAATCACAGCAAGAATTTTGGATTTAAAACACAACCATTGTCAAAAGAAAAAGGGCATTTTTCTTCCTCCAGTACAGGCCATATTCTTACAAAAGAATACAAGCAATTAAACATGTTAGTAACCCACAAGACAAGGGTTTAATTACCATGAAATATATATGTAAATTTAATTTGCTGCAGGCTTTATGTTCTTGTGCCTGTATAGCACTTGCTTGTAGGTTGGTTTTGGGTTCTAATACAAGAATCATAAGTAATCTGTGTAGCTAGTTCTGCTGTTGACTTTATGTGTCAAAATTTACAGGCATTCTGCAGTAAAGTCAGCTTTAGAGAATGATATTCAATGCAATATTTGTGTTCCTGCACATCCCAGATCATTCTAGGAACTGAACAAAATGAGCTAACTAAATATAAACAACTAATCTGTGTTCTGTGTGTCTATAGTACTGTTGGCTCGAAGATGACAGTAAGCAAAAAATACTGAAAGTGTTCATTCCTATTCCAAGCTTGTATTTTTTCCTTCTTTTTCACAATGACTGTTACAGGGGAGACTTATATTTAGCAGTGACTTTCTAACATCTGTTTGCTAAAGCAAATAATGCAGGCAAAGTTGTGGCTAGAGATAGTGCATAGAAACAGCAAGGCCATAGACAAGGGGGAAAAAATGCATGCTTGTGCTGAAGGATCCTTTTGTTCAGCTCTTTTGAGACGGACCTCGGTGACCTTAGAAAACCTCCAGCTGCAGCCCGTGAAACTGGGTTAAGAGGCTCAGCAGAGGACCTTGAGAGCCCTCTACAGGCCATCTGTGCCCGGTAACGCCAGGAGCCTGGTCCTGGTAGCCCTGCTCTGCTCGTCCTCAGCTGCCTTCATGTGTGGATGAAAGACATGTTTTATTTGCCATTTATCACAGTAGGGGTTTTGGTGTGCAACAGTAAGCCATCCCTTTAATGATGCCTTCAGCTGGCAGCATTGTTCTGCTCAAACAACTACTTGCCAAAAAAGGAAAATAATTTGTCCTCTCTCTCTCTCTGAATTTGTTATTTCATTAGGGTTCCTCAAGAGAACTCTAATAAAGGATTTGAGTGTATTAAACACCCTCCACAACCTTCTCAAGTAATTAGTCTTTTAAAATGTTTGCTGCCTTCCTTTGAAGTACATGATTTGATGGTGCTCGGCGAATCAGCTGAAGTTCAGACTCACTAACCTTTAGAAGTTCGGCCTGTCTGAGCTAATCAGTCTGGGCCCCCAGTTGAACTGAAAACTGCGGTTTTTTCACTCTTTGTGGCAGGTTTATAGTACAGCACTGCTGGACGCCTGCCATGAAGGAAAACTCAAAACATATAAATTCTTCATAAGGCAATGCTAGAAGGTGGCACTGAGAAATAATGCTCTCATGCTGTCAGAGACACTGTGGGGCGAGCGGGGGCAGCCCTTATTCTAAGACAGATGTAGCAACCATTGCTCCTATTTTAGTCCCTAAATGAGTAATCCTAGTTTATGGGGCCCCAGTGGTGGAAATCTGGCTGCCATTTCTCTGAGGTGTTTTCTTTAGTCACAGACTGTGGGCTCTCAGAAGAGCGTTGCAAGAGTCATACTGACAATTTCCGATGCAGACCATTTGAAATAAGTGTGAAGGGCAATTTTAATTGAAGAGGTGTACATTTTAATGACAAATTGCATGGTGAACATAGCTAAAATATTATCAGTTTATTTCATCCATAAACTGGACAATAAAGCAACTTAATGTTAGAAAATATGAAGCCACAAACTACTCAAATATATTTGGCATCACCAGGTAACACAGTTCACATGGCTTGTTACTTCTTCTTGGCATTCCAGTTCCATTGGCATTGTTTCTGGTAAATTAAGAAAGCTTGTATCTCTCTGAAAGGCCGAATAAAATCTCCTGGAATATCCCCAAAGTGGTCTGTGTTTCTGTAATTGCATATTTATAGACCACTTTGGCGACATTCCAGGGATTTGTATTTGGCATTTCAGATACTGGTAAGATACCCAAACTAGAGCTGTTTGGAGAAAAAGGGTCTTATTTTACTACATTTCTTAAGGTTTAGACTTCTGATATTTTATTCTGATACTGGCCTGAATATGAAGTCCTATACATTTTGCAAAAGAGATTTGAAATATAATGCCAATTTTTAAATTAGATTCTTTTGATCTTTAGATTTAGTTCATAGTTCTCTACTGGTACTAGGCAGGTAGAATCTAATGTGCCCTTTGACATTATATAGTTTGGGGTTCAAGGACAGTGATCAAGAACACTAAAGATAGCAGGGCAAGAAAAGGAAAGATGTCAGCATAAATTTATGCTGTTCCTGCATCCATGTGCAATAATTCACCTGAGATCCCATTCAATCAGTCAGAGAAAACTGGACACTAATATCCTGGACTGGGATTCTTTAAAATACAAAACCTCAGTCAAACAAATGCAAACTATGACTATCATTTTTGCCAGTGTGAAGTGTGCAACTGAAAAAATGACAACAGGAATTTAAGTAAAGAGACATTAATCCTTCTTAATCCAATGCAAGCTACCAGCAGGTTTTTCTGCAGCTAAAAGGTTGTGTTTATCTATATAAGCTCACCCCTGGCTGTCAGAAAAGTAGAAATACATAATATTTGCAGATGAGAACCCATCTCTTTAGTCAAAAGAATTTGTCTTAACTTCCACAAAGGGCCTTGTTTGTAACTAATTTATCATTTTAGACTCCTCAAGTATAATAGGCAGCATTTGCATTAGCAAGTTATCCTGTTTAATTAAATTGAGAAAGAGTTCCCTAAAGTCAGTAAATGACAATGTATTATATTTCAGTATTTCTGGCCATATGGCATTAAAAAAACAATTAAAAGATGGACATGCCTGAAACTTCAGGAGGAGCCATATTGCTTTTAATTTTTGACCTTAGACAAGGGCTGGTAAAAGCAGACTTTTCACACAATAGTTCTGTCTTACATACATATAAATAAAAGTACACTTTTATTAGTAGACATTTATAAATGATTTATAAAAGGGGAACTGATCAATGTGTTGCCATGGATCTATGTAATATATCTTGTAGGCAAATGTGAGCTCAAAAGTCAGTTCCAGTGTATCTATTTGACAGGAAACAGACTGGCCATCGCTAATGATTGCTTATCTTTTTTTAAAAAAAAAAGCTGTTAGATGATTCTTGCATGTATTCATGTGTTTGTGTTTATTTGTATATATAGTAGTAATCACAGTGAGTGATAATGAGTATGTGATGCCAGTTGTTAAAAGTATCTGAAAACGCTATTTTTCAGCTGGTTGCGGCAGTTTTTAGTGGTGAGCAGGAGTGTCTGAGACAATGGAGTTTCTTATTTGCTTGTGACTAAGACACTGTTAGGGCTGGTGGGATGCAGAATAAGTCCTGTAGATCCTGCTGGTAAATGTGGGACAATTCTTACTTATTTTAGAGAAATAATTGAGTGTCCTACTGCAACATTTTGGGGGTTTTATAAGTCCTATGTCACAAATCTTTAACATAAAGCAAGTTAGTGTAGTATGAACAAAAAGAAAGACATCTATTTTATTAATCCTCTCTCTGCTAAGCAAGGAACATAACGTAACAACACACAAGATTGGGGGTTTGGGTTTTATTTTCAATACCTGAAAAAAGTAATTATTTTTGAAAAGACAGTACGAACTCCAACTCTCTCCCAGATTCCAAAATTCCAAATCAAAATATGAGCCTGCAACTCCTACCAGGGTCCCTTTAAGAATATTCTTCATAGTGACAGAAAAGGATTTAAAGTAATCTCCTTATAGCTGGTTGTAAGATCTCAGTGACTGAAGAAGACATAAGAATTAGCAGGTAACAGGATACTAAACCTTTACAACACTTTTACTTACTTCTGTTACTAATAACACTTCAGAAGAGAGGGAAAAGGGAAGGAATAAAACAAAGTCTAATATTTCTTCTTCCATTTACGCAACTTGTTATTCTTCCCCTGCTTCAAGTTGTGAGAATAGAAGCTATTTGTTAATGTTCTTATTCTCCTGGCTCATGTGAAAGGGTGGACAGATAACATCAAGAAACTGTGCAGGGATACTGCATGTACTTTTTCACTCTACTGGTTAATGATATGGGGTTCAATTAAAAATTTATGGTGTCATATTTTCCATGATATTATTCCTTGTAAAAAGGGTCTGCATTACACAGTCATATTGACTATGTCATGTCCCAGGCAAAACATGCTAACCTCTATCTGCTTACATCTGTTTGAAGCCCCAAATAAACAAGTTTGCACAACGCCTCACTTTGGAGCATTGAATTTGTCTTGGTTTATGTCTAGGAGAGTAGAAAAAGGATCTGGAGAAACCAAATAATGCAGTCTCCTTCTGTCAAGGATCTTGAAGTTTCCAAAATGTCTTTGTACCATCAAAGTGTTGAAAAAGAGTAAAAATCATCTTAAAACGTGAAATTGGTTTAGACAATAGCTACAGCACAGCTAATAACTGGCATGGTTACAAGCAGTTTTGTTCTCAGGTTATCAGGAAACCTTTCCCTATTTCTGCAAGCATTATAATGGTTTACAAGCATGGGATTCATCACCCTGATAATCTGTGATTGTCCCATAGGACATAGTTTCCCCCCACATGCTGAAAATAAATCTTGCTGCGACTGCTTACCTAAGAACTGCAGCATTTTTTGGTTCCATGACAGTATGACTGGAATAACAAATGAGAAACGGCTAATAATGAGGGAACTTTCAAACAGACAATCATTCATACTAAATTACATTCAGCTGTAGGCTTTCATAAGTATATTAAAATATACTATATGGGGACTGAATACCTATAGTACATAGCATTTCATAAATTAAATCAATTTAACTCTTTTTCAGAATTTTTTTTTGTGAGTCATATTTTTAATATTATGTCAGCTTTATGCTTTTAAATGCAGGAACTATGAAATGCTACAAAGGAAATGTTAAGGATTTTATTGTACCTATAAATGCATACTCAAGCTAGGTTGCAGCTGTAAACCCTTATGATGTAATCTCTACCTGTACAATAGTCTTTCATATGTTACTGTTATATTTCTATGCACCCTGAAAATGGAAGCTTCGCATTAACCCTACCCAGGGAATCTACATAAACTGTTGTGCTGCCTTTCCTCTATCATCATTTTGAAATGTTTGTTTAGAAGATAGATGACTTTCAATGTGCAGTTATTATCAGTACTTCTACTGTGTGTTAGCCAGAAACAAAGATATTTTTCTTCCTATGTAAGAAAATTTTATATCAATCCCTCTTTGGCTACACTAATAAATGATGCATTGCTCTTTGATATTTTTAAAATATTGAAATATAATATTATTTTTCCTGAAAAAAATAATAATACCTTTTATTAAAATAAAAATATTTCCTTATACATTTATATGTTTATTTAAATTAATTAACTTCCATTAAAAATTTCAGAAAATCTCTGTTTGGTTCTAAATTCTTTTCTGCTTGGGTTTTATTGAAATTAAATCTTCCAGCAGTACAATATATTTCTACAGCTTCCATCTGGAATGAGTGCTTGAAATATGGGTAAACATATTTATAGAAAACTTACCATAATTCAAGACCAGTATGTCTCTGGCCAATAGGTCAGAAACCCAGAAGTTTTAACTGACATAGTTAATGTCCCATTGTGAAGGGATATGACACCATCTCTCTCAAATAAGACCTCTCAGGACTCCTAAAGACAGAATCATGGGTTAGTAAATCCTATTCTCTTCAACAAAATAGTGTATTAGCTTAGCCTTTATTAAATTTGGGCTGCTAAAATGAAGTGCACCATGGAGGCCAGAGGCACTAAGGGAGCTCCAGCTCCCTCCAACTCCTCCAACTCCCAACAGTGTTGTCCAAATTTCTGTACTATGCTAAAAATGTCCATGGCAGCTTCAGTGTGGTTATGAAGCCTACCTCGTTCACATAATGGGCACATCCAGATTCTGCTGGCCCTGAAATGTTTTAAGCTTTAAAAAAAATTGAAAGATGTAGAACTAGCAGTGTGTGACAAAAGCTGTCATTTTGAAAAGTAGTCCCTCAAGACACTTGATAAATCATGGAGAAGTAGATTCAGGTGAAAACAATATTTCTCTTTATCTTGTCATGGGTATGAATTTCTACTCTAAAAAAATTGTTTTCCCTGAAATTTCATAAACACAAGGAGTCTTTCTATGAAATGAAAAAGGAAGGAGAAAAGTCAAATAGTTTTAATGCACATTTTAACGTTAGACTGTTTCATCATTTCCCCCTATATTCATTGTCTGTCTTACCAAAACATTGTTCTTTCTAGTCCTTCTGGCCTTCAGTAACAGAAAAATTCCCTTCAAAGTGCTGACCAGACCTGTGGCACAGTATCTCCATACTAGCTCACTCCTGTGGAAACCTACATAAATGCAAGACTTTCTCTAAACCAGAGTCTCCAACTTAAAAAGCATAAAGACGATTAATACTGATACATTTACTGATACATTTACACAAACAGAATTTCTGATGTACAATTTCTCCTTGCCCTGCCTGTGTGTGGATTGTGGATGTGGCAAGCACAGTTAAGTGTGGATAAGTAAAGTGGTTTCCTTAGAGACATTAAAAGCAGAAACTATAAAGCAGCATGTCCTCCCAACTGATGTGACTTTTTAATGGTACTGATAACACAGAGAACAGACGTAAGTAGTCTCACTGTTTGTATGCACACAGCATAGTTCCCCAAATAGCTGAATTACTTTCCATATAAGATCATAAAATCTAGATAGAATCTCACAGGGCTGCTATTAAAGAAGAGGGCATGACTATGACGTTCCAATATTAGTATTATAAGCTAAATATAGCAGCCAGCATTTCTGGGGCCCGCTTGTGCTTGTTTCTTTTGTGATGAGTAATTTGTCTCTCTTCTTCACATTAACAGCGAGTTCATGTGTATTGGAAAGATGTGATGGCTGCAGCAAGTATGCTTCTAGCAAATCCAGGGCAGAGTTCAGACCAATAAGCCATTCATTACTTTGTCAAGTTTTTCAAAAACAGGAGCCCAAATTAGGAATACAGAAAAGTAGTTCCTGAAACCACTGAGTGTGCAAAAGAGTACTTCAGCAGTACTGGGAGACAGGGAGAAGAAAGAGAAAGTTTGCATTTATGTAGAAATCAATTTGATGAAAAACCTTCATGTTTATCTCTGGATGCCACAGGAAGTAAGGGACTACAAACAGACATTTACTGTCCTCAGTGATCAATAAGTAATGCTTTGTTCAGTTAATGGGCATAAATGCACTGACTCCAGGTAACTGAGTTGGTTTTATAACTGCTCTGTGTCTCTGCAGCCACACATACCATTCAGGGTATGTTGAATCTTTGTAGGCTTTGCAGAATTTTATAACATAAACTGTCAACTGAAAGAAAAAAATTATATGGAAATATTGGTCACTGAAAAAGGTGACACATTATTTCCTGGGTTTTGCTGCTTTCTAAACCCATGTTTCAATTCTTTAAAACTGATGTTCAGCACTGTATGATTAGGAGAGTAATGAAAAGGCAATGGGATAGGTCTCTGCCAAAACCGGTCAGTGCACAGAAGTTGGCACAGGCTGGGACTGCCACAGAGATTTTGTCTCTGTGATTATAGCAGGCACTAACATTCACAAGCAGTATTTCCAATGCATATCTCCATATACACACACACTGCCTTCACATAGCACCAAACAGGTTTTGAATCTGATCTCCTGCTACAAGTTTCACAGAAAATAGCATATTAAGACCTTAAAAAGTCAAAGAAAGCAGAAGGACCAGCAGCACAGCATCCAATAAGTAAGAGTAATGCCTTATAAGTATCTGAAGAGGGTTTTTAGAATACTGATCCCTTAATGGACAAGAGAAAAGCTAGGAGGGACAAGAAATAATGGCAAACAGGTTTTGTCCATGCTGGTAGTCAAGAAAGGAACCTTTTTGGTTTTGTCTTTCTTTCT